>JAOPUG010000384.1:22550672-22562021 GCA_027564375.1 Micropterix facetella | reverse complement strand
GTTCCTTACTTTTTATCCTATTCTCCGTTTCTCTTCAGTTTTTTTATTAAATTGAAATTGTTTTCATTAATTGTAATTTTTTTTTTGTTTAAAAGTATGATTTGTTAATTATATATTATTTCAGCTCACTCCGAGGAGGAGGGGGGGAGGAGCCTTACAATCCTGCGAAGTTTTGTTACTATGCACGATAGCTCGAGTAAACTGCGTCGATTTAAAAAAAACTTTTGCCAATCGATTTTTATTGCCTTTCGATTTAAAAAAAACTTTCGCCAATATTATTTTTATGTGCGGAGACCAGTTGATTTTGGGGTCTGTACTACCTATGTTTTTGGAACGAAGTTTTTTGACGCGGCTTGCGGGGGTCGACTTGTAGAAATCGACCACTAACCAAAAGGCGTTATGCGGGTCGCGTGGGGCTGCCGCGTCGCTCGATATATCAATTGTATAAACCTGTTTATATTTGTGAAAGCGTAAGGAACTTCTTTCCTGACGGGTGTCCTCTGACCGCACACGTTTTTTTAAATTTCAAGTCAGTTAAGTTTGCGGCTGCCACATCTCTGCCAAAATTGCAAAACAAGTATTAGGAGACTATGCGTCTATGGCAGGTCTCTATCGTTGTATTTTGAACCTATTATTAAAACTTTTAAAATTTCGCCGTCTATTGAGCGTCGCCACAAACTTTCTTGTAAGTGATTAGAATTTCAGTCGATAGATGGAGATCGAAAATTCTTTAATTTCTGTTTTAGAATCTGACGCCCTGTAGAATATATCATCCTAATACTGCGGAAGAGTAGTTTCAATGGAATGAAAATGTTACACTTACAGACATACAGCCAACAAACACACCGCCCGCGTCTAGCCGCCTGCCAAATACAACCACAACATTTATTATATTTAGATACCTAGGGATAACATACGTTAGCAAAAAATCAGTATTTTACGATTTCTTACACTTTTTCCGCTATAAACGGAATAACCGTAGAAATAGCAAAAAGAAAAGTTGTTTGCAATGATGATACGCGTAAAATGAGGTATATGTCGTCTGGGGTTAATCCATCTATTTAGACAAAAATAACAGGAAGTCAGAATCTAATCAGAAGTAAAAGTAGGAGTGAGTGCGAAAAAATGGTAACTCACATCCTGACATAGGCTATGATAACCGCTATAATTAATATTGATGACATTTGATAATAAACACACTTACGGACTATATTTAAACCAAATTAATGTGATTATACTAAATTATAATAATAATAATAATTAAACACTACTAATAATAATAAAGCTATATGTGCACAATAAGGAACCAATTTACCATATTATTATCTTCGGACAAATGTATTTGTATATTTACTAATAGATTGATTTATTTACTTATCTAAACTTTTAACATTAGTCAGCTAGTTAGTTTTCATTTATATAAATATCAGAATGAATGAACGATCGGAATGAAACAAACCAAAAATAACAAAAAAAGTCATAAGTTTTAAATACTATCACCCCAGAACAGAAAATAAATCTAGTGGGGTGATAAAATCCATACAAAATTTTGTCTGATCTGCTTCACAAAAACAAAATGTTATTGTTGTTTAAACTCACTTACACCTTCTTTTTTTATTTTTGTGTTATTATATGTTACTGTTTAATGGATAAATTGATAAAATAAAAATAAAATAAAGTATACGGGATCACCTTACAATATATAAAAGGGAACGTAGTTGATTTATCTATAATATTTATGGGAGGGATCGATTACGACCACAGAATTTTGTAGTAGCTTGGGTCGAAGCTGCGTCATATGGGATTATATATCTCTATAAAATCGAAGACTATCGCGGTTGTTTAACATTATAAAAAAGCCCACACATACGGACAGATATTTGCATGCCAGCATCTACGTTCAGTTCTAACGTCGCTCGGGAATCGAGCACGCGATCTATTAGACGCTGAGCATTTTCTACAGGAGATGGACGTGTAAATAATGTCCTAGGAAAAATGGTTACGGAAAATATAACAAGGCACCCACACGATCTAATACAGACGAAACTCGGAAACTGAGCAGATCACGAATATTCTTACCATACGCCAATGGCGCGACAGATCAAATAAGTAAGATGCTAAAACAATCTTCAAACCGACGCAAAACATAAGCCGATCTCTGAGGCCTGTAAAGGGTGTAATACCACTGCTAACTTTGGGTATGTAAAAAATCGAATGCAGCTGTGGGTTAGCGTGCGTTTATTAATTTATTTATATAATATTTTCACATGCATTTATAAAATAGGTTGAAATGTTTAAAATCTACCTTGCTAGAGTGATGCCTGTACATTTACGTAGACCGTAAATTATTTTATAACTGAAGCTAAATCTGGTTCCTTTGACTTTTTTGTTATGAATGTATTTCCATAACAAAAAATATAACATTCATATATTGAATGCATTTACATTATAAAATGGTATTACTAAAGTTAACATATCATTAGCAAGAATCCAGAAATATCTCAAGTTTTTTATATTTCTACAAACAATATAAGTAATTAGTAATAAGTTAAAACGAACAATGCGTTTAATAGTTATAATGTTTTAAGCCTATCTACTAACTGAAGAACGGGTACCGTCTGATTTTTAGACAAACTTTAGGTGATCGGTCTTTGTTATTAAATCGGAGAGTCGAATTAAATCATCTCAGTTTAATAAAAAATAAAAAAATTGACATATCCACTTTTAACTAAAAAGAATCAATCTTTAATAATTCCTATCAAAATTACAAGTTTATAATACAAAATAAAATTCTAATGCATATAAAAGTATAAAGCATTTAAGTAATTAGGTAATAATTTAAAAACAAAAACGATCATAAAAAATACCTCCAGAACATTTCCTTACGAATACCGAGAATAAAACTTGGCAGGGGGAAACCGCAATGGTTTGTCAAACTTCGGTCCATATGATTGTTTTGTCTTTCTAAAAAAAAATTATTTCTATATAAAGATAAAATAATCCAAAATTCTTTTTCCCATTCAATAACGTTCATCTTAGTAGAGACGCAAACCGCTTCGCCGTGAGTCGCATCGTGCAGTTCATCGCGAAGTTCGTCTTCTCGACAGACAGATGGCGTATAAAGTCATTTTGAACTACCTCTAACAGTTTGTATAATATATTAGGATATTCAAGGCGGTTAATCATCGTTAATTATATTTATTTCTTTTTGCTATTTTCACCGTTTTGCGACGATGTAGTGCGACCGCCGCCGCACCGGTAACACCCCCATACCAAGGCCCGTATAAAATGCGTTTATTCTGTTTTAAGCTCTAGAAAGGCAAGAAACTGATTATATGGGGACAATTTGTATGGCATGTACCCAAATTTGTATGGCAGTACCCAAACCTAGGTAGTAATCAATTGGCCATAACTAACGGTGACGAAAGAATTTTTTTAAATAGGCGTAGTTTACTCGAGTTATCGTGCATAGTAACATATATACACCAGACAGACAGTTTCAATGGACTCCAGGATATGTGAGACGTCGAGAAAAGTCTTTTTTGACATTTTAATTGCATGTCCTAGAGTCCATCTAAACCATAAAAAAACAATTGTGTCTGTCTATCACAATTGGCATGTGGAACGTCGAGAAAAGTCTTTTTGGACCATTTAATGCCGTTAAATTGTTCGCACGATAGTAAGACTTCGGGCCCGCATGGGCAGTTAAGAAGCAAGAAATATCCCGTATTTGCACTAGTCAAGGCGTACAAAAGCGAGATCGAAAGATGGTGCAAAACGACCAGAAATAACCGAGACTATTCTCGTCACACGAGCGGCAGCAATGGAGACAGTGCACAATCACAGCCACGCGGGCCTACGAACAACTAGAAAAATGACTGCAGAGCAGTTATTCGAGCTGTCCATGAACACGAATAATGCAAAATTAGCAGGAAACGTATTCCGTGCTAGCGAGAAAATGTACATATGCATAGACACTCACTAAAAGGAAAGTTCATGAAAATTGAATATTCGAACATGTGCATATCGACCTCGTCGAAACCTTGCAGATTTCGAAAGACAAAAGGCATCTACTCACGATGATAGACCGAGCAACAATATGGCCGGAAGCATTATCATTATACCTACTATCTACTGACTTTGACATTAGCACAAACACAGTAGCCCGGGTATATTATGAAGGATGAGTGGCACGTTTCAGCGCGCCTCTGCGAATAACGACAGACCAGGGTTGGATTTAAGATTCGTACTACGGGTGTACCTTTCCACCCCGCGGCGTTTCAACGTACTTTATCGTTATATCACCCCGAGATGAGCGCAGAATTTTTTGACAAAACAATCCATGTATCCAACTCCACCGCAGCCCGTTAGAGACCAACGCCTTATTAGCGAGGCAATGGGCAAGCGCCCCAGACTCACTCTCTAACGACCAAATTCAGACAGATTTCTCCATTCGCTCGTTTGGTTCTGGGTTTGAAATCGCTTGTGTGACCTCTACCTATCGTATTATATGCGGCATTCCGTGACTCGAAAATATATCGCAGATCTGAGGCGTCCTTTACACGGCTTTCATTCGAGACCGCTCTCTTAAGGCGGTGCTAATGGTATGCGAGAATGTACCGACGAACAACCAACAGTTCTGCTAAGCCTGAGAGCGGCCCTTAAAGAGGAAACCGGATTAAGCCCAGCGGAGATGGTTTATGGGCGAAATATAAATCTGCGGGATTTTTTTCGAGCCATAGAAGGCGACCATGACGCACGAGTTCACACAGGGCCTCCGAGAATCATTGAGAGAACACAAACCAGCACTGGAGCGAAAGTCTAGAGAAAAACTCTTCTTCATTCGGATCTTGCGAAAGCAATAGATGTGTTCCTGCGCGACGATGTAAAGCGACCGCCGCCGCACCGGTAACACCACCATACCAAGGCCCATATAAAGTGATGTAGAGAAGAGAGAGAACATATGCCATTAAAGTAGCCAGAGGAACTATCTCAGGCTCCAACGACCGACTTAAACCTGCACAAATCGTCGTTCGAGAAACAGCATACGACCAACTGCCACAAGAACCACGCGAAGATACTGAAACGCGACAGTACGAAGAGGAACACTTCCAGTCTTATCCTATACGTAGAGAAAAAAAGGCTCAGGCCCCCAAGCGATATGAAGACTGTTTCTCCCGTGGGGGAGGGGAAAACCATGTAGCAGCCTGCCACCACAACAAAATAATATATGAGACAAAAAAGAACGGTTTATTTGTAGAACAAGATCATAATAATATACAAATAACTCAACAGAAGTAGTCATTCACTCACACACTAGATCGGAACCGCTGCGTACATAATGAGCGCCTTCATTAAAATATTTCCAGTTTCGATGCCGCCGTAAGGGATGCTATAATACGTATACAGCTAGCCCGATAAACGTCAAATGCGGCATCACCACGACGGAGGCAGAGTGAGACAGCGCGCTACGGAAGAGCGAGTCGACACAATGCACCCTACAGCCAGGAACGAAGATATGTGGCAAGAGCGATGACATTGGCATTGGAACGTCTCAGGACAGCAGTTCCAGGCGTCTCATCTGACAATATTTCCAGGATTCTGCTCCGCACAAGGAGCGAGTCGAAAATAAAAGGATTTGCAGCGATCGCCTACGAGGGCACCCCGTCGCAGCCGAACTGGCGGACTATTCTGTGATGCAACTCGTCTTGGAGGGTAGCGTTTGATTCATCTAAGCGTCGCTTAGTTCCGGACACCGTGTTTCGTCCCAGAAGCGATGCAAGCGTCGCGTATCCTGCAGCCTGTCCCGCAGTCGTTGAGGGAGGTGTGGATAGGACGCTTTCGCCTCTGTCGTCGACGAGATGGCTTCCAATGCTGTTTTGATTACCTTTTGCAGATTGTACACCCGGCTCTCGATGTCCTCGAGTGTCTGGTGCTATATCCTCCATCAGTTGGCCATACTTCATAGTCAACGCGGCGGCTCTCTTTATTGTACCTCGCTAAATCAACGTCCGTCTTCAGTTTCAGGAGAACCGGAAGATGGTCCGACTGGACCTCGTAAATGACTTTCTGCACGTAGGATGACATCACGTTATGCAGGGGGGCGACATCGGCTTCCGGCGATTGGCTCTGTACACTCGGAACAAGTGTGTGTTGTTCCGGCCCAGCGAACGTGAAGCCTCTGTTCTTGGTGTGGCTGAGCAGAAGCGCCTCATTGATATTAGCGAGCGTCGAGTACCACACCGTATGCTTGCAGTTAAAGTAGGCTACTATTCTCCGAATTGACAAGTGTAGAAATTTGTCGCCAGTCTCCAGTTGGTTGCTGGCGGTTTGTGGACTGTGAATAACCGCAAGTCTACTCCACCAGCTCTCAGCTGGATGCTCGTTGCGTACAGCGAGTCCAGCTGCGGCGTGTCTAATGTGACGAAGACTACGGTGCCCCTGTACGCGCGACCTTCCATTGTCGCGTTGTCCGTCCGGTACACGATGTACTTGGTCACGTGCACCGAGATGGACTTAAGGAGAGTCGTCTCCGATACGAGGAGGACGTCGTCGTCGCTGGACCTTTAGAAGGTTCTTACCGCCGGAATCTTCTTTTTCATATCATTCGTATTCTAGTGCACCATCCGGACCATTCTCCCGAAGCAGGAGGAGTGGCTGTGCACTGCAGGGCGGGCTATGTCCCCACTAGCCACTGCAGGGTGCGCGATAGGATTGAAGCGGCATCCGATGGCCTGGTTATTAATAGCTCTTGCACAAAAGACAGCAGGTCTATCACCGTTATTATGGCCTCCTCCTGGGGAAGCACATTACGTGAGACTGGGAGTGGGCAAGCGAGGGGTCGTCCTCGCGTTGACCTCCTTCTCCTCCTATTGCGGAGGGGGTATCGTCGACCACTTCGACAGTCGCCGGTACATCTTCCTCCCTACATCTGGATATTGCGAAGTCGTCGCCGACGTCGGCCTCTACCTACACGTCTGGATCTCTATCGGTTTTGATTTTCATGGGAGCCGCTGCGGTAGTGGGGAAGAGGCCGACTGGGGCCTTGTGTGTGGCCTTGCTTACGTTTGTTTGATCTGCCCACGTGGAAGAGGGACAGCGGTTGGGGTGCGCGGGGCGGTACTTCGTGGTGAGGCTCGTAGAGGGGAAATCTCCTCCATAAAAGCCCGTTCACTCTGACCCAGGATAGACTACCCAAAAGATTTTTGGGCGAGAAATCCTATGAAATCCAAATCCCTACCAGGAAATACTGGAAGAAACCGCATTGGCTTCAACACCAAAATGCTGACGCCTAGTTCACCGACGGATCAGGAACAAATGGATGTTTTGGGGCAGGCGTGTACGGCCTCAAACCAACCACAGAATCATCAACCCTCTTGGACAACAAACCACGGTTTTCCAGGACAAGGTGTTAGCCATATTGAAATGCATAAAACTCCACAATCGACTGGACGTAACAAATAGAAGAATCCTTATCTGCTCTGACAGCAGAGCAGCCTTAGATGCTCTTGCCAAAACTACCTCTGAATCTTCTGTGGTTTGGGACTGTATGCAAGGGCTCAATAGATTGGGAAAATGCAATAAGATCACACTGATGTGGTCACCTGGCCACCAAGGCATACCCGGCAACGAAGAGGTCGACAGACTGGCAAAACTGGGCGCACTGGAATGCCCGGCAGAGCCAGTAGTTTGGGTCTCATTCGCAATGGGCAAGAAAATCTGTTTGGAGCAGGGATACTGGGAAACAAAGTCAAGGTTGTCGCCAGGCAAAGACCATGATGGAGCAACCACTTCCTAAAAGAACCAAGCAAGAAGCAAGAAGAGCCTTAGAATAACTATCGGTCCCTTCACTGGACACACGGCCCTTAGAGCGTATCTCTTCAACGTTGGCTTAACTGAGAGCAAAGACTGTCGGATATATAGTTAAGAACCAGAGGACGGCATACACATCGTGGGTTGCTGTCCGGGCCTCGCCGCGAAAAAGCAAACCTTACTGGGACGAGCTTTACTCGAACCCAGCGATCTGCCCAACCTGAAGGTCAGTGATCTGTATGGACTGATAAGTAGTACCGGTCTTCTAGCAGACCACTGACTCAACTAATCAGTGGGTAGTTACAAAAGATCTCATAGATCCAGGTGACAACGAGAGCAGGAGACAAGCCCCGCGCTCATTTTACTACTACTATTACTACTTAGGTCAAAACAGTTTAAACACGTCCATGAGCACCTTGAAGACGATCTCCGTAGTGGGCGATCCGTTTGGGCCATTACTGATAAAAATGTAGTCAAAGTGAAGAGATGTGGCATTAGTAAGGAACTAGTAAACGAAATAATTCACGAATATTTGGACATATAAAAGGTCAATTCTCGCTGGGTCCCTAGAATGTTGACTCCGTTCGACATGCAGCGAGATGTTGTGAGGCGTTCTTAATGAGTCAAGATAAAAATAAAGGATTGTTTCTCCAGGATGGGGCAAAAGTAATGGAATAATATTAATTGGCTGCAATTTTGTTAGAAATGAAGATGTAAAATTTATGACATTTAGTTGAAAAAATTATATCGGTCAAATGAACACCTCTTGAGTTGATCCACATTTGTGCTCGTTTTATAGAATTTTCAATTGTTGCTCGCAAAATATCTGGCTCCAAATTGGTTATATCTTCTTCAATGCTGGCTTTCAAGATTTGCAAGGTTTGTGGTTTATTGTGGTACACTCGAGATTTCCAAAAGCCCTAAAATCTGGCTCCGTCGGAACTAGCGATCTGGCCGGCCAGTTTAAATCGCCGAAACGGGAGATCACGCGGCCCGGAAATTGGCGATCAAAATCGCCATCATTGCCCAAGCTGTATGAGCGGTTGCTCCGTCCTGCTGGAACCAACATTGGTCGAGACCCAATTCAGCAACTTGCGGCAAAAAAACTCTGTCACCATCTGTTTGTAGTGCTCACCAGTTACGGTAACGGTGGTGCCGTCGGTGCCTTAAAAAAAATAAGGGCCAATCACTTTTCACTACAAATGCCGCACGAAACAGTCACTTTGAGTAGATGCAATGGCTCTTCGTGCATTTCACGTGAATTCTCCGTGCCCCAGAGATGGATATGTTGTTTATTCACATAACTACTTAAGTGGAAATGGGCTTCGTCGCTCATTATGATTTTGGATACGAAATCATCCTCGTCTTGCACCAAGTTTAAGGGAGCATGGAAATAAATTAATCTCACTTGACAGTCAGCAGGCAGCAATTGGTGAACAGTTTGCAATTTTTAGGGGAACATCTTCAGGTCTTTCACCAAAATTCGACGCAACGAACGCCTGCTGATGCCAAATTGTGTGCATCGTTGTCTCGTCGATGTGTGTGGACTCTCTCGGACGTTCTCGGCCACAGCAGTGATATTCTCGGTCGAAGGAGCAATGCGGGGCCTGCCACTTCTTGCGACATCTCTAGTGGACCCAGTTTGCACGAGACGCAAATGCTTAGCCTAATTGTTCGCGTACATGGTGAAGGGTGACGAGGAAAACGACGACGAAATTCACGTTGCGGTAGGAGACCGTAAATTGGTCAAATAAGCAGTTACAATAATTCCGCGTTCATCAGGTGTGTATCGCTCTATTGCTTATTGTCAACTAATTCTCTGTCTGTCACAATGACATTGGGCGTCATGTGCATTATTTTCAATTGACGTTTAGATTAAGGGGATTTAAGGGGAAGAAGATTTTTAATCGATGAAGTCAGCAGTGAATGAGCATTTTGGCGACAAATCGAATGAATATTTTTTTATGGGTTTATGTTTTTTCTTAAAAAATATAATGAATGCATTTCCATTTCAAGAGACTCGTCTAAAAAAAAGTAGCCATGCTAGTTTTTTATTTCACAGTTAAGTATATTCTTAATCAGCCGCCCCTATATAATTTCTATTTTTTTTTCTTGCACTACAACACACTACCACAGTATACAGAGTTATAATTCTAACTCTGTATACTGTGGCACTCCATAGGTACTACCGTCGGTAACAAAAAACTTGGTTTGTTACAGCGTAATAGACAAAGTGACCTACTGTGGACCACAAACATGATCTAAATAATTGATCAAATCACCAATTACTAAAACGCCGTTGGCTAGTGGATCAATTACAATAGAAATTGGATATGATGAGCTAGAAAGTAAAAAGATAATCGGTATATAGTAAATAAAAGTGTTTATAATATACTTATAGTAAAATTCTTCTTTAAAACGTTTTACCTTATAACCGACAGGGTTATAAAATAAAATAAAAATACAAAAAGAATTGGTGTCATTACACTTTCGTAAATCACCGTTTTATCGAATATTGATAAAATATTTAAATAAAAACTTTGCTACAGTTGCCATATTTTGATCATCCGTTAAACAAGTGAAGGGTTTGACAAAAAGTACGACAAAAACATAGCGAAAGTAGAGCGCAACGACGGTGAGTGGTAAGTAGCATTTTAGAATATAAATCGCAAAGAGATGAAAAGGGATGCCGTCGCCGCCAAGGTGCCGCCGATACAGAGAAGCATCCCGAATGATCTACCTGCTTCCCCATAAAAACCGCTTACCCAAATAAAAACAAATGAAACACATTCCGATTTGCCAATAACAGGCGAGGAGTACTAAAAGGATCATCAGGGCATATGTACAAAAATGTCGTTGCTATACCCGATATAAAATTACAGACATTACAGCTCTCCTGAGTAAACGTAAAATCGCTTCCACTTTTAAAACTGAACGATATCATCGCACCCTTGTCGCAAAGACTGAAAGATCTTGGCCTAATTGTCGAATATGTCTCAAAATATTTGCTCGCCTTTATCCTCTGCATGCGCTCAAGCAATTTCTTTCTATGGACACAAAAAAAAATCTCTTGCAGTCACTCCTCTAAACTTTTCTTAACTATGCAGATGTGGCTTATCTCGACTTATCAGAGGAACCTCTCAACAAACTCGAACGTTTGCAAAATATATGCATACGGTTTATCTTCGGTTTACGAGCCCTAATAAAGCTACAGGCGTCCAAAGGAGATTTTTTCATATATAGAGGTACCTGCTGTCCTCTATCTCGTTCTCCCCCAGTCAATACAATCCTATCTCCACGAGCTTTTTTTAATTATTTATATGGTACCCAAACAAAATATTAATGATACATACGTTCAGAGGCGGATTAGCAGCCTTGGCCGCCCTAGGCCGTTTAGTACCAGCCGCCCCTTTCTGCAAAGTTTAAATGTGAAATTGTACGAAAATCGGCATTGGGTTCAGTTCAACCTGCCAGAAATATTTTATTTTTCAGTTTAGTGGTTTTATTTTTACATATGCTTACATAATATAGCCAAAC
>JAOPUG010000384.1:22473678-22485794 GCA_027564375.1 Micropterix facetella | reverse complement strand
TTGGTGGCCAGGTGACCACATCAGTGTGATCTTGTTGGCTTTTCCCAATTTATTGAGCTCTTGCATACAGTCCCAAATCACAGAAGATTCTGTGGTGGTTTTAGCAAGGGCATCCAAGGCTGATCTGTTGTAAGAGCAGATGAAGTTTATTCTATTCTTTACGTCCAGTTGATTTTGGAGTTTTATGCATTCCAATATGGCAAACACTTCGGCTAGAAAAACCGTGGCTTGTTGTCCAAGAGGGATGCTGATTCTGTGGTTGGTTTTGAGGCCGTACACACCTGCCCCAAAACATCAATTCGATCCTGATCCGAACCAGGCGTCCCCATTTTGGTATTGAATCCAATGCGGCTTCTTCCAGTCTTCCCTGGCGGGGATTGGGATTTCATAGGTTTTCTTGCCCAAATTTTTTTTGGGTAGTCTGTCCTAGGTCAACGTGAATGGGCTTTTGTGGAGGAGATTTAGCTCAGCGTACACTGCCCAAACACTGTATGCCGTAAGTCTGGCGGAGTGAATAATAAGCTTGTCTAGGGGAGGGCAGCAGAGTGCTACCTCTAATCCCTCGGTTGGCGTGGACTTCATTACGCCCATAGCGGCCCCTCAAGATTTTGCAACATGTTTTTGACTTCAAGCTTTTTCACCCTGGGCCACCAGAATACTGCAGCATAGGTTAGTCTTGGCAGCAATACTGCCCTGTAGAGCTATAGGGCGACCCTAGGTTTAATACCCCAGTTTTTTTTTGCCATGACTCTTTTACACATCCACAAGGAGGCATAGAAGCTTGTTCTTTTGCTCTCTAGGTGGTGTTTCCAGTTTAGCTTTGGGTCTAGATAGACTTTAAGGTATTTGACCTCTGTTACGTATTCTATCTCCTTATCCCAGAGCTTTAGGTGCTCAACGGGTTCAAGTTTGTATTTTCTGGTGAAGACCACGGCCTTGGTCTTGCTTGGTTAGCAGACAGGCCCCTGATCTGGCACCAGTCTTGCGTGGTTTTAAGTACTTTATCCATGAGATCCTTAAGTATCGATAAGAAGTTTCCTCTTACCACAATGGCCACGTCATCAGCGTAGCCGTAGACAGAGAAGCCTTGGTTTTGTAGGTCTGTCAGGAGCTCGTCTATAACGATGCTCCACAGGAGGGGAGAGATGACTCCACCCTGCGGACAGCCCTTGGCCGGGGTTCCAGTGAGGGAGGTGTCGCCTTGATAGACGGTCAGAGACCTATTTGATAGCATACTCAATGCCCAATCAATGATGGATGGTGGCCAGAATATTATAAAAAAACATGTTTGTCACAAGAATCGGCTAATAAAAATGTGCCTAGGGACCAGAAGATTAACTTCGGCATTAGCACTCACCACCAATATGTGTACCTACGACAGCAGATGCAAAGGGTGCATTGAAACTCGCGAATTTATCGACGGCTTGGTGATTGATACTTTCGACCGTGGACGTCGGAACAACGCCCCAATATTGGGGTGTTGTTCATTGAGGTGTAGCATATGCTTCCCGTCAGTTAAAGCTCATCCGGAATCACACGCACCAATCAAAGTTAATAAGAATGCTGATTTAAAGAAGGTTATAGAGTACATCGCGGACGAGTTTCGTCCATTTTACGTAAACATTTTGGAACGACCTACGGTTGCATGTAATCATGACATTGATGAAGACTAAAAATAAGTATCTACTATTCCGTTAATGCTACGAACTTAGATAAGTACCTACATTAAAACATCCTACATTAGTGTTAAGATAAAATTTTGTAATTTTGTAATGAATAAACGTTTAGTACCTATACTTATTTGATTTCTGTTTTATTTCAGATCAGAAATTTCATTATGTGCTAAAAGGGCGTGAGTCCAGAGTTTTCAGAAATTAATAATAAAAAAAACAACAGTCGTACAATTATTTTTAAAAAATGCATAAAACATCAGTTCACATTAGGTGAGTCACATTGTGAATAAAAAGTTACGCAGGTACTTATAAATTTTATGCCATACAGTTTTTTGTCGCTTTCCAAAACTAGGGTCCATAAACTAACGCCCTTTTTGTCAAAATCAGCAAAAATGTGAACCAAATTTTTTTTTTTCGAAATTACAGACTTTCAAGAGCGGATATCTCGAAAACTATACAAGATATCGAAAAACTTGACTGAATAAAACTTATAGCAAATTTAATCAGCTTTCATTTTGTATAGAATGGTTATGTCGGTAGGACGCACAGTTTCCGAGATATAAGTAAAAATCCGAAAAATGAGACTTTCAAAACCCCCTCCCCCCTCTCCCCCGGCTTAAAGGCTACGGGCGGGGACTTTTGTATGTTCACCTCCTAACTAGTCCAAACAAAGTTACGAAGTCAAAAATTGTGTTCCAAGTTTTTCCCTCTATACCTTTTTTTGACCATTCGTTGCCTGGACTACTAAGACGCGGGGGTAGTTGTTGATCTGGCGTCACCTATCCTTAGAAACGATCCGTTGGCCACCCGATCTCGGGTGGAATTCCGAGTAAAGGACGCCTCGTATCCGCGATATTTCGGAGATACGGAATGCCGCGTATAATACGTCAGGTAGAGGCCGCATAAGCGACTTCGGGCCCCGGGACCAAACGGGTGGATTGAGAAATCAGTTTGAATTTGGTCACGGGGCGAGGCGCCCACTGTTATCTTTGGCCCCCGCGGAAGCGGGGGTAGTTAGGTACCTTAAGCTATATATCCTTAGAAACGATACATCCCCAATGTATCGTTCTCACCCGATCTCGGGTGGCAAGCCGAGTAAAAGGCGCCTCGGATCCGCGATAATTCCAGTGAGGAATTGCTGCTTACTTAAGATAGAAGACCGCGCAAATGACTTCTAACCTGCGACCAGACGGGAAGTCGGAGAAATCTGAGAGTGAGGGCGCTAGGATGCCCCACTGGGCTTGAAAATTCCCAGTGCTTTGCGGTGAGGAGGTGGACTCTCACGGGCTGAGGTGGAACTGGATAAGTGGATTGTATTCGTCCACAATTCCTTGCGTTCGTCTCTGGGCGAGAAAATGATAGATTTCGTTATAATGTCCAGGATCGGCGGGTTCGCCCGTAGCATTTGACACCTTCCAATGTTGTCTGTGCTCAGTGCCTCGCCGTGCGGGCTGACCTCTGACGGGCAGTGGCGGAGCTTGATACGTGGATTGTGCTGTCCAAAGTTCGGCGTTCATATCAGGGCGGCATAACGATAAAGTTAGTTGAAAAGCCTAGGGATAGCGGGTTCCCCCGTAGCTGTAACTTAAAACCAAACTACCGGAAGCGTGTAGTAGCAGCTTGGGTTGGTGATGGCCAGTCTTATGTGATCTTTGGTCGGCCCAACCTATGGCACAACTCTCATCTGGTAGCCTCCACGAAGAGAAGCTAACCTGGAAGGGCCATCGTTATCACTATCTGCGGTCTGTAACCTGCAGCCGTTGATAGTTGGGACCCGATATTGCAGATCCGACTGAATACCTAGAGCGACTTGCGCTTCCTTGCCGCTGACTTGTAAGTCGAGGGACATACTCCGGTGAATAACCAGGTAGGTCTGGAGTCGTAGCTTCCTATGATAGCGGGGGTATATGTTGACATGATATCACAAATCCTTAGAAACGATCAGTTGGCCATCCGATCCCGAGTGACAATTGACGGGCAAAGGATGCCTCAGATCCGCGATAAATTCGAGTAACGAATTATCCCTTATATCAGGTAGAGACTTGCGCAAGCGACCTCGAATCCGTGACCAGACTGGAGGAGGGAGAAATCCGATCAAATCCGGAAGTCAGGGGTGAGGTTGCCCGCTGGGTGGCAATTCCCAGTGCGTCGCCGTAAGCCGTTGGACTCTGATCGGTTGTCGGCGTTGCTTGACTTGAATTGTATTGCTTGAATTGTATTGTCCTGAAGTCTCTGGGTTTATCTCAGGGTGATAGAACGACAACAGGCGTTAAAACATCCTGGACTGACGGGTTTACCCGTAGATTTGACATACCCCAAACTACCGGGAGCATCCTGTACCCTGTTACTCCCCGCAAAGAAACACGCACATCCAGCGGCGGGTGCTACAAATGTACACCCACAACAATAAATATCTCGAACGCTGCAGTCACTCTCGTCTTCCCGCTACCACCGTCGACAGCACCAGTTTGAGACAACGTTTCTCTTGGTTTTCCAAGTTGTTATGGGGCACCAGATTACAGGAGCTCATGGAAAATTTGAGGTGGTGGTTCACTTCGCTGGAGGCCGAATACATATTAAAAGCCAAGTAGATGTAAATATGTATCCCTAGAGATGCCAGAGAGTTGCTCTCTCTGGTAGAATAATCCGAAGTACACTTTGTCATTAGCTATTGGTGGAAAATATACCATGAAGACGAAGTGATTTATGTAGCTGTATGAAACGTTCAGCATATTTTCAGGTATGAATTCGGTGGATCGTTTTAGGTTTTTTCATTTGAATATGACGAAATATCGAACGCAGGGTAGGAA
Source organism: Micropterix facetella (assembly GCA_027564375.1). NCBI lineage: Eukaryota > Metazoa > Arthropoda > Insecta > Lepidoptera > Micropterigidae > Micropterix > Micropterix facetella. Next base: position 22,481,311 of record JAOPUG010000384.1, on the reverse strand, counting down.
CGACTATCCTCTTATGGTATTGCTTGATTTTTTTTGCAAAATCAAATAATATGTTGTAGAAACAGTTCAAGTCCGTTTCGTTTCCAAAATATTCGTTTTGCATCGTAGATAAAAAAAATAACAAAGAAATGAACTTCATAAAAAGTGGGACTTTGGGGTTTCTGAAATACATGATTAAATAAATATATTTTGCCCTTAACAAAAGCCATGATATACCAAAGGACAGCTTCGTTATCGATATAGCACATCCCCATTTAATAGCTTCCGTTTAACGAGTTGAGGTCGATGCTAAAATATTATTATTCTGACATATTTCGCATAGGTAGGTAATAAAATATATGACGAAACAACCGTTCAACTAAAGATTAAATAATTAATTCAACTGTGTAATTATTATGGCAAAATTGTAAGCTACCCATTTATTAAATAGGTAAAATTGTAAGCAATTTTTTTGTATAAAAGTTTAAAATTTGTTTGAATTTAAATCGGTAAGTATGGTTTAGATTGTATGGCGAGGATACAATGATTTTTGATGTAGAGATTTTTGACTGAAATTCTATATATACGTAGTTTGGTTATTATCCTCCCTTATTTCAGGATACACTACAGTTGTAGGTTGCTACATAGGCGCCGAGCCGAAAATGCACAAAAATTGAAGTATATATTTTTTATTTAAAATTGGCGCCATTACATGAACTACCAAATATGTGGCCATACTGTAAGTTTCTGGAACTGACCACTTGCGTTTAAGATATTAAAAAAGCAATTCTTGCAATACTTTTGAAAATGGAAATCTTTGGCTCTGGAATAGATTTTATTTTTTAAGTACCTAAGTCATTTGTTTTTTCTTTGTGGCGCCATCTTGAAAATTTCCTGATTACCTAATGATGGATCGAAGTCAACAAAATTTACGATGTATGATTTTTTACAATTTTCGCTGTGGTTTAAGTTAACAAGAAAGTTGTCAACGACTTCAATTAGAGTTTGTTGATGAAGCCCCATCTCGTAGCTCTGTGTACTTCTGGTATAATGAATTCAAACGTGGGCATTCATCTCTAAGACGATTCACGCGAAACTAACATAGATGCTGTACGACAATTAATTTAATCGAATAAAAAATTACATATCAGCAAATTCATACAACATTGAATATTTGCATGAGCCGAGTACACAATATTTTGCACGTACACATGAAAGTTCTGAAGCTTTTATTCGAGATGGATACCGTATGAGTTAACGAAAGTTCCAAAACGACAGCGTGTAGAGTGGTAAGATAAAATGATAAAAAATACGACGGAGAGCGATCATTAGTAGTATAATATGACATCGTAACAGGAGTGGAAAGTTGGGTGTACCGATACGAACCCAAAAGAAAGAGGATTGCCGACGTAAGTCGAGAAAGGTCGAATCACGTCTAAGCTTCGAAGTATACAGTTCATGGCCCCAGAAGCGACTGTGATAGCGTTCCGAGTAGCCATCTAGGTAACCCCTAAAGAAGACTGGGACAACTGCTTTTCCTAATGATTCCAAAGACTGAAAAAGTGTACAAATTGTCAGAGACAATACTTTGAAAGACAGTAAATATAATATAAACATTATAATTGTTTTATTTTATCAGAATACAGAATTTTTCAGTAGGTATGGCCTAAGTAATAGCGCACTGATTTAATAGCGTCATTAAGGAAAGTATTGACTAGTATGATTCAAAATGCAAGGCTGGCTCTAATGAGTTTTCTAAATGCCGCTCATAAAAATTACAAGGAAAAAGCCATTTTTCATAGGAAACTGAAAATCTTTAGAAATTAATCCGATTATGACACTTTTGTTTTAACATATCGACCAAAAACATGCAAAGGGAAATATTCAAATCATGTGGCGTATAATGAAGAAAATATTAGTAAAACTCTAATCCATTTTGGTCAATTTTGGTGTGAAGAAGGACCATACAATTCCAAGTCGAATATTATATATATATAATGGCATTAAGGTTACGGACGGCCAAGAAATCCGTGAGAATTTTGCTTACTATTTAAAATCTACGTTTACTGCGAACTCGAGGATCTCCCTGACATCATCTGAATATGTACATTGGAACTGTACATATCTTTAGTTCGCCAATACTTAATGATTTTCGCTTGCAATAAAGGAGCAGTAAATTATGGTATTTCTCCTCTCCTAGTAGTGAACTGCGATTAGCAGTTGTGTCGTACGCTGACAGTTTGCTGAGGTTTGCTTGCCTGTTATTTTGCTGTATCTAACGAATGAACGCACCTACACTGAATTTAAGGTTATTTTAAACTTAACAAAAAATGTAAGTATAGTCTACAACTAATCCTCAACAACCTTTTCTTTAAGATTTTTTCTAATATTTTAAAATGTTAATAGAAAAAAAAAATCAAAAAAACGTAGGTAACTACAATTATTTCTTTTTAAAATAATGTGACTGCCAGGCGATTATCTATAAAAGTATAAGAGTTGAAACATTACAAGTTATGACGACCTTGTAGGCCATTTTATCAGCGTTAACTTTACTATTTGCACTTTTTAGAGTTTATATATTATGGTTTATAGTTTTCGAGACAAAATAAGACAACACCTATTAATATTGACTTTTTTTAACCAACCTGTACTCAGCGTGACATTTTCGTGTGTATAGCCATAGCCAACGCAGTGGAGCACAATCCCTCCACACCCATACCAATTATTTTTCTTTAAAAGAAAGAAAGGTCGACCTTTAATTGTTTCCCTTAACAAACCAACTATATCCATAAAACTTATAACTTACTTTCTAACATACTTGATGTAAACATTTAAAAAAAAATACTGGACTGCGACTTAATACTACACATTATTATACTATACATACATATTGATATAATATAACATTTTTTATATATAAAAAAGTGTATATGAAATCGAAGACTATTGCGGTTGTTTGACAATATAAATAGGATAGAACGAATTTACCGCTTGAAGTGTGTAGCACACAACGTTTTAGCGATGTTGCAACCGCCATTATCCAGTGTAGACTGTTCTACCCTCGGCAGTTGCAACATCACCGAAATAGCATCGCCGGGTGCTACAAACTTCACGCGGTAAATTAGTTTTATCCTATTTTTAAATCCGTATAATTATCTTAAAATGTAAATAAAATATAGTGTAAAGATAAAATGTCATAAGAATGAATAGATTTAAAAAATAAATGAAATAATATAAGACTTTCACTAAACATAAAAGTAAACGTAGGTTAGTTAATTGTGAATGGCCATCATTGATATTCGTGATTGCGAGTTGCTAATTTAAGCCAAACGCTCCCAAGACCTTCAGTACCTATTTCTATTCCCCTAGCCTCCCTCTTGGGAATCCCGAGAACTCGGCCGCTGGGCATTTCAACCCTTTAGCGGAGATTCATGTGAGTCGGGCCCATTGATCCGATTGCAGGTGGTTCGTCGCAGGGCGTGTTAGGTCATGCGACTGATGTCTGGTGTTTTTTTTTTTTCAATATCTTCCAAGCGGCATCGCATATGAACTGAACCACTCGCGCCCGACGCTGACTGACGCATCAATCCATACCCTCCACTCAAACACGCTGATCCAACGCGAGCGTCATGTGTAGTAATGACAAGTAACGTAAATTTACTGTGATTCTACGGGGCTTCTATCCATATGAAATACAGACAAATAATGCAGCCAGATCGCAGTCACGTCAAATAACATAACCTAATATGAACTCACCTTTTAAGGCGGTTTTATATTTAGTTTACGTTACGCCACGCGACGTGACGGCGATCTGACCGCATCATTTGTAATATAAGTAGGGTAGGGGGCTCAAAAGATGAACATTTAACGATGTGGACGACTTTATGATATTTTTATGGCTTTATATAACGTATTTTCTTCTAAATAAGATATATTTGTTTATAGCTAATATACCTAATCAAAATTATGCATATATTTTTTTATTTCAATTTAAAGCTTACTATTATTTTATAAAAAATATGAATTGTCAAGGAGTCCAAATGACCAGAGTCCAAATGACCAAACGCTCGTATCTTATTAATGGCCCAGATTACGCATTAAGAAAGAAGGAAAACAATAAAAAAAAACTATACAGAGAAAATACACATTAATATGGATATGTTTTACATAAACTTTATTTAAATGGTGTAGTGTAAGAGTATCTCGTAAAATTTCCATGTATATGGGACAAACTTTTACTTACACATTTTCAGATCAAATATGGTGTATGAAAATGACAAAAAGCCTCGTCGACTATAAGAGGGCATTTGCAAAACTTCCTTTATATTGTCTACAGAAACTTCTGAAATGTCTGAAATATCTAGTTTAACAAAATAAGTAAAATTATCCAATTTGCTACCTTTCTTTTTTAAAAATGATACTTAAAGAGATTTCTTCTCCGTATTCATCATTACCATATCGCCTACATAATTGCTTACATAATATTCATAGAAAAAAGTACCATACGACGTGTGTACCATATGTTATTGACTTCCATAATTTTTATTGTTCATTTTTTCTGACCCCGGATAGGTATATCAAAACCTTGCTAATGTTTTTAAGATTTCTTTTCATTTACGTCAAATTTCCTTTTTGTTTCAACAACTGCTTCTTCCAGATCAACTAGTTCATTATTTAGCACCATTAGTTAAACGAATATGATTTATTCGTTCAAGTATTGTTACCAATACCCAATAAATGGAAATCATACAAATATTGAAATGTTCATCTATTGAAATGGAATACCTAATAATTGAACACCATACAAACTATTTTCAACAGTAACTCTTTAATTAGACCGGAAACTAATATAAATAATAATATGCTTAAGCCATTCTTGTCAAATCAAATAATCCAGTCGTATCTCAAAACCGTTAATCTTCTTATCGTGAAAATACCCAATACTCGTGCTCTTGGATTTCAGATAACTTTTGAGGACTATTAGGTACTTAAACAGAGGTTTTTAATTAATGCAACTGATTTTATTTTCCATTTAACTCTTTTAACAGCCAATAAAATAGTCTAAGTATATTTCATCCATAGCATTGGAGTCATTATCTGATAATGTAAATTCGAACAATCGCCGAAAAAGTTTAGTGATGGTAAATGCATGCCTTAGAAAGTTTACATATAAAAACAACGAATCTCTACAGGCACAATTTCGATGTAAAAACTTTTCAAGACTAGTCGCAACACTGCCACCAAATTCTAAACACGCTTTGGGATGTTATTGCTTTTATGAGAAAAAAAAATCCACAAAAACCGGTTATTCGAAAAACCGTCACATGCTAATCTTCCGGGGGGTGTTCATATTTTAGGACCCCTACCCCAAAAATTATTACAAGGATAAACACTGCGTAGAATCGCACTCAACTTACGGTACGTGTCGTCATATAAGAACGTGGGACGTGGTACGTCTCCCATTGTGCAAAATTGTATTTTTTTTAATAAAGGGTTTTTTTTACATTCATATATATTCATCTCTCAGTCAAATTCAAATGACAGTGGTTCAGATTGAAATTTAATTTTAGGGATTGATCGTATTTGAATTTGTCTTCACTTGCCTGCCAAATGACAAGAAGGACGTAGTCCGTGGATGTATCTGATCGTGATAGACCAGGAACCTTCCACGCCCCTTCCTATTCCAATCCTTCCTTTTCCGGTCAAATTTCAAAAAAGCCGCACCTCATCCTATTAAACTGCAACAAACAATGGAGAATAGATTTTGGAAAAAATAAAGGTTAGTTAGTGGTTCTTAAAAAACTAATGATAAGTGAAAAATGATTCAGTGGCTAATGAATATAAGTCTTTTGTACTAAATAATCAACCTTTTGGTTAGACCCTATACATAGTTATTAAGTATGTAGTATTTTGGGTGAGTAGTTGGCTAGGTAGGTATATAACTACCCAAAATAGAACTTCTTAATTCAGCCGCCCCACTATATTAAGAGGATTGTTGTGTATTCTAGTATTCTCGATATGTTTATTTATGAGTGCAATGAGGATTTATGGATAGCTATGGGTCAAAGAATCCATTACAGCGCACTCGGGCGGCCACTTTCAGCCAATCATTAAACGGTTATCATGTCAAATTGTGACGGAAGCGAGGGTTCAACGTTTCCATTAGTCCGCTCACCATCAACGAAATCATCGGCCATCGGCTATTAATCGGTTCTTGAGCCACTGACTGTATTCGCGAGAGAAAGAGCTTTGCGATTTTGTGATTTAATACCGATAGTCTGAAAGCCAGTACCTTCGAAAAGCTCATGTCATTTATTACACAGTGATTTCAAACGTGTTGAAGCCGCATAAGCATTTTAGTCCGTATGCATATTTGAATATGCTTGTATATTTTTATTTTCATCGTAGGTAATAAATTTTTATCTCACACAACCGTCTTTGCTTTTCCTAGTTTCGCTATGTGCGCGTTGCTCTTATTCCCAAGTGCGCCGCCGCCCTAATGCGGGCTTAATTGCATACTAAGTTAAGAACTATTAAACTATTACTTGAATACTAAGTTAAGAACTATTAAATATTATATAAACACTTAAATATATATTAATAATGTAATAATATAGCTTTGTACCTGTTGTCGTGGCAACGAACGTATGAAGTGCGGAGGATCGCCGACCGTATCATAGGAACAGTTACGAGGTTTACTTAGTTTTCAATACTTGTAACGTCGTCATTATATTATACTTCCTACGTTTTTATTGTTCTTCTGAATATTGTGTTCTCAACAATAAACTATTACATAATTGATTAAACGTGGTTATTTGTGGAAACGATAGGTACCTATCTGTCAACACACACCATTTACCCACATGTCTTCTCAGCTCTTTGTAGCGGTATTTAAAGTTCGTCTTGATGAATTCGACCACTTTAGAGAATGTAGGGCGACAGGCGAGCAGGTCTTGATGACGCGGTAAGAAACTCCAACCGTCCCATCTTAGGACAGAGAGAAGGTAGAAACATAAAATCTCGATGAGGTCGACATCGCGAGCAATTACAACGAGCTGAACCTTCTTTCACTCTACCAATCTGGTGACAGTGTTGGTGTCAGAGCTACGCGCGAACCCGCTACCTCGGGATTTTTCAACGAATTATATCATTATGTCACCCAGTCTTGAGACGAAGGACGATCCACCATCTCTGGAACACCATCTCTTTCACGTTACGTAACATCATCTATCTCGCGTCAATCAAATGACGGCTATTTCACTCCGATGACCATCGACCGATGACCTCCTCTTACAGTATGAACTCGTTATGTCACAAATTCTACCGATCCAGTCTAGAACCATAGTAAAAAGGGATTCTCTTTTTACTATACTAGAACAGAAGAACCCTCTTCTATATTGTATCAAACTTTGAGGAGGGGGGGGGGGGGAGAATTGATGAGATGTTGCCTTAAAATGTCATGCCATTAAGTGTTTATGAGGCAGGAGATGCAGCGGTGTAATTTTTAGATTGGAATTTGGAGATGATAACATTTTAACATATTATTACTCATGGTTAAAGGTGGGCATTCACGACCGTGCCATTCGGCGCCGCTCCATATGGATCGCCTCGATTTGGAGCGTTGTAAAATTCTTATCACACTCACGGGCGCGCC
>JAOPUG010000384.1:22457136-22468326 GCA_027564375.1 Micropterix facetella | reverse complement strand
CCCCCCCCCCGTTTTTTTTTTTTTGGGCCCCCCCCCCCCCCCCGTGTGAGATTTATGCTATAATTTTTAATTAATTGATTGCATATGTTCATGTATTTTGATTCATTAAAATACCTAATAATTGTAGTAACCACGAAATACTTAATAATTGTAGTAAAATATATTTGTGTCAATATATTAAATTATTTTTTTCATTTTTCATACTATTTATATCCCTTTTTTATAAAATAAAAGATCAACTAAAAATAAAATTTGTACAACTGTAGCTACAACTTGTATTAGGGCGTGTCCATTAATTGTGTTGTTTAAAAAAAAATGGAACCCCCTCCCTCTTGGTGAGATATGGTAGGATGTCCTGTGAGATTTACCCTATCATTTTTAAATAGTTGATTTGATATATTCATGTATTTTGATTCATACAACTAAATACCTAATATTGGTGTAAATATATTAAATGTTTTTTGTTTGTTTTCGTACTATTTATGAAATAAAATAAATTTTGCTGTTGTATATTTAAGTATAAAAGCAAAGTGGGTTCATCATTTTTGACGGGTTTAAAATCAAGTAATTTAATATTGTCAATTGATCGTGGTATTGATTTTGTAATACAAAATATTTAATCTGTTATAATAATGTATATTCTCTGAATCAAAAAGTTGACGTGAAATTTTCATGCCCCCCCCCCCTCCTCTTTAAAAGAGATTTTGCCAGACATTTTGAGCTCACGTAATTAATGGAAACCCCCTTATTCGCTAGAGTTCATTAAATAAAGGTGAAACTATCCTATTATGATAAGCCGTCGTTGAAAAAATGTGTTCCAAATTATATAAATAGGTGCCCGGGCCTATTCCTTAGAAGCAATACCTAGTGGCCAAACCCGTCAGGGTGATGTGACTATTTGGTTGATGCGGGTACAAATAATCAAAGTTAAATCATAATTAACGAAATTATAAATGTTACGCTTATATTACATGTAATATTATAAATATACACATAAGACAGTAAATAAACTAAAAGTGCTTCGCGTAACAATGGACCGGGAGAGAATTTGAGACTATAGTTTATGAAGCGTAAGTTTGAGTTGTGATGTCTCATTTGTGTCCACTTATTTACTCAGTAAATGGCATTTCTCACTATTGACTGGCATATGCAAAGAGGCATAGTGAAACGAGCCCCAATCTATTTTTTTAATGTGAAGATTGTCGATATTGCCCAATTCAATCTCGCAAAATCGCGAGTATTTTCGAAATTTGTCAGATTACAGAAAAGATGAGAATAATAACTTTTATTGACCTGCTCTTGTGATATAATTTACTTATTTTTACATACACACAGTTAGTTCTACAGCATCAGCAACACATTGCACTGCTAAGTCTTAAACTAGAACTACCTATCCGAACACAAGAACGTATCACTACCCATCCTATATACTCTTCAGTGACTTCAAGGTACTTGATATCAGGCAACTATACATAAAATCGATTGTCACTTATTTTCACCACGACACAGCTCCGGCATTCGCAGACCCAGAAGCAAATTCGGACGAACACTAGGTTTGCCCAGAGACTATCTGTTTCTGGCCCCTCGGATGTATGACACATTCCTTGCAACTTGTTAGGGTCACTGATAAAATGTAGTTGAAACATGGTCCTCTCTTGCTATTTTTTCCATGGCGAGATTTTTACTCGGTACTTTAGTAGGTGTTGGATACTGTTAAATTTTAGGGCAACGTTCAGTTCCTCTTCCGCTCAGTGCTACAGTGCAGCCAGATCACTTATACATTTTCCAGCCATAACGTTGTTAAAAACCGAAAAAACAATATCCCATAAGTTAAAATATCTGACACTTTCTATATTGTATAAAATATTAATGATTCTAAGGAAAGACCTAGGAAATTGCAATTTTGCCATTATTAATAGTACTGTGAAATCGAAGACTATCGCTGTTATTTGACATTATAAATAGATAAGATTAAACAAATTTACCGAGTGTAATTTTTTAGCACCCGACGTTTCGGCGATGTTGCAACCGTCGTCTAGGGTAGACTAAAGTGCTATCAGTCATCCGTTGTTCTGCGGGTAGGCGGCAACTGCTGCTGTTACTTTATAGATTATAAAAGTGGTGGAGCGCCGGCTGCGGTGCGGCGGATTTTCAAAATTCGCTCGCACCGAACCCACCGCGGTATTATTGCTGGAAAATGTATAAGCCATTTGGCAACTCTGCCGGGAACCACTGGTGCCATGTAAAAAAGCTTTGCATCTCCATTTAATTGTGCAAATTGCCATAGAACCATGTATTTATACTCAGTCCCAGAAATACATGAGATCATGAAAATAACAATCCAGATATTTCAAAACCAAAAAATCTATCAGAATCCCATTCATTTCGCTAATTATGACGGATTTGACTATAACTGATTTACTCTTGCTAATAGTAATCAAGCAATGACACAATAGCCTATTAGAATAACAGCGGTTCATGCATTCGTGACTTTACTGCGCCTGAAGTTTACTAATCCAAAACATCTAAGTATTTTTGTGCAGAGGTACTCCCACTGATAAATAAAACGGTCTCAACCGCCATATTTACGAGATAACTCACATGAAAACACATGATTAAAATTTAAAAATATAATATTCAATAAATTATACATTTCCTTAATTAGTTTGTTGAACTTCCTTAATCATAAATTTAATACTAGGTGGAAAATTTGGATAACGGCAAGATGGCACAAAATTCAATATTTTGCATTTACCTTACTTAACAAATAAATAAGACGCGACACAATGAGAATCTATGAACTAATAAAAATACTGGACGAGACAAAAAGGCAGTCAATTCAAAGATATAATTTTACTAAACGAAATTAGGATAGTACATGTTGGTCCCCCGTATTCGTCGATTGGTTTAATTTTTACTTGGCCGGAAGGGACAGGTGGTCTATGAGCTCCTGGAAGTGGGTGACGTACCACTGAGCGCGCTTTTTCACTTCGTCACGTTGCACGTTGCCGCCAAAGCCAATGAAGCCGTCGGCGGGTGGGGCCGCTTCGCAGTCCGTAGCGCCGTCGCCAATCATCACCACTTTCTCGTAGCCGTACTTCGCTTTCAGCAATGCGATCACGCGGCCTTTTCCGCCCGTCCGTGACGTCAGCTGGGTGTCATCAAAGCCTGCATATGAGCCTGTCAAAAAAGAAATGAACAATTGGCGAATGTCATGACAACCGATGGTGCAGGCGGGAATGTCAAGACGACATATACCTTTATAAGAGGGAAAACATTGATGATAGTTCATAGTATGAGATTTTTTTTATTTGAGTGTATAAACATTTTAATTTCGAAATTAAAGAGTACCAGCAAGGTTTTCATTAGATTAACCGACATATATTTGATTAATTTATTCAAGCAAACATAAGTAACTAACATTACAGTGTGTATGCTTAAAACCAATGCCAATGCGGTATGTACTTAATACTATATTAAAGTAAATATTCACAATAAAATCGTTAAAAATACATTTGATAATGTCGAAAAACTAGTATTAGTCGTCATATTACTCTATGTTTAACAGTTCAGTTCTTTCCTCAATTTCCACAGAGAAGTGTTAAAAAAGTCAAATTTGGAAAATAGACTGTTCAATATTTTGACCATCCTACCAATCGGTCTATCAATTATAATATTTGTACGCTGTGACCTGTGTGCTGGCTCTCTGAACAGCAGGTGATTTCACATCACTGTATAATTAACCGGCGCTTACAGTGGCAAATTTCCAAGTATTTGTGATAAGTACACATTGCCTTTGATGATTATAAATAAGATTAAACGAATTTACCGCATGAAGTTTATTAGCACCCGTCGTTTCAGCAATGTTGCAACCACCGATGTCCAGAGTAGACTGAAGCGCTGTCAATCGTCATCCATTATTTTGCGGGTTGGCGGCAAACTGCTGCTGTTACTATGCAGATCATAACGGTGGTGGGGCGGCAGGTTCTATATATTGTGTTATGTCCTTGCGCTCGACGATGAGCATTGAGAACATTTTAAGAAGATGATTCCACGTAGTAGAGTTTGAAATCGTCGTCTCTATTGAATTTTGGGGTTCTCATATCAATGGCTACCGAATTATGCGCGGAAAGTAAAATTGTTCTTTGGATAGCACAATGAGATTTTGAAACTGCACCCAGTGGTTAGTTCCGCTATCCAATATGCGTTCACAGATCACCGATTGAAATAAGAAGAACCTCAAACTTCAGTAGAGACGATGGTTTCAAACTCTCTACTATGTGGAATGCTCTTTTTAAAATGTTCTCAATGCCCATCGCCGAGCACAAGGACGGAACACAAGATACAATGAGTGTTGTGTGCATGGCGGATTTTCAAAATTCACGCTCACCGAACCAGCTATAATCCACGTAGTAACAGCAGCAGTTTGCCGCCTACCTGCAGAACCAATGGATGACGATGGACAGCGCTTAAGGATCTTTTATAAAATTAAGTCTTTAGGAACAGCCTTAATAAGAAACAGTTTGAATGAAACTGTTAATGCTGAATAGTCTAATAGTCGCCAGACCCACATGTCAAATTAAATTATCTTCACTAGAATTTTGCTTGCCTTCATAAATCCAGATATTGTGTTGATTTCTTAAATTTCGAGTAACAATTAGTTTCATTACTCCATGTATCTGTATTGGAGAGCCCATAAAATAGGGAAACGTTTCAGTACATTATTCTATTAAGAATATTATTATTATACTAGTGCGATTGCAAAAATAGCAGATGATTTATTATAATTGCGAAAGAAGACACACAATGTGAAATAATATACATTTTCCTGTGATAGCGCCCTTATCAGTCATTGGACTCATTACTCAGTTTATCAAAGCAGTAATATCGAAAATGTCATCTGAATAAGTCAAAAGAATCTGGAAATTACCAGTTGTAATAATTTTAATGAGGGTGCCGATATCAGTGCTCACTTACCGTCAAAGAAGAATTTCAACTTATTGGCGTAGATATTTTCCATTGGAATTCCCAATATTTCAGCGACCGGTTCGATCAGGCAGTGGAAACCTCCAGATACGAGGTAAACTGGAATATTTCGTGAATGTAGGACATCGATGAGATCCCTGTAATGCAATGATAACAGTTAATTAATATTTAACCGCACGTAATTTTAAAATATTCCAGTCTATTTATTCGTGTGTTACTTATGCTTATCGAGCGGGTGAGAAGTCATGAGGTTAGTGTATGGGTTATCACAGTTTTGCCGGACGCAAATCTGACGATAATCATATGAGTTGTTACCAACACAAAGACAAGCGGTGAGAAATATGAAGTAAATATCTACCAACCATTTAACCCCCTTATTCATGACGCTCACATTGTGGAAGCAAGATATTTTCGAGTACTCGAGGAGGAGATAGATAGAGAATTCTTTATTGCGCATAACTGAATGTACAAGGGCAGATTTATCGTCGCAAAGATTATGTTACAGTATTTTATTTTAAATACCTCTTACAGTATTTTCGAGTGCCGGAAGATTAGAAAGATAGAGAATTCTTTATTGTGCATAACTTAAAAATACGTAAAAGGGGAGATTTATCATCGTAAAGACAATCTCTCACAGTATTGACTGTCTCTGGACTTACAATAATATAGTTAAACAAGTAGAAGGCAAAGGAAAGAGAAGAACTGATTATTTATAGAAAAGTACCACTCATTCAAAGAAAGGAGAGGAAATGATTATTCAAGAAAGATAAAAGTAGTCCTAGGGGAGAATCTTAAACAATGCTACGGCGGCAAGTATTTATTGGTTAATCGTTTCAAAATCTCATAACGTAAAGAAATTACATTAATAAGAAATTACTCAGTTTTGTAAGTGATTGAGAAATTTTTAATAAATTATCAGAGGATAAACAAGCTTAGTGCGTATAATTTTAGACGTACTGACCTTTGGTCAATCTGACCCTCCGTTAAAATAAATTACATTGCGGTAAAATATCACAGCTCACAATAAGGAGCCAGAACGCCCAAAAAGTAGCACCCTGTGAATTATAACCGTCTGTCTGCCTGCTATCGAAATAAACGTTCTGGGTCGGAACGTCCAAAATGCAATTAAAATGGTTCATGGAGTGTCGCTAGGTGTTCGTCTTTTGTTTGGAGTTGTTATAGACTCTGTGGTATTGCCTATCCCTAGAAAAGGGGAATATTTTCGAGAGGCATGGTAACGCTACAATGCTATTGATCAAAAATCAGTTAACAGTGAAAAGTAGCACAAGCTATTTAACAGTTGTCAATTTTATGATGTTTTAGAATTATTAATTGCAATTTAAAGTGATCATATTAGCAATATATTATTAGCATCAATACATCGAAAGGGCAGAGCATCCAATTTGTAAGTATTGAACTTTCGAGGATCTGCGTATGGATAACATCCAAAATTCCAGTATTTATAATTTAAGTGGTTCTGAATTTTGGAAGTACTGAACCTGACTCGCTGAAAGGGATCTCTAGATAGGAGACGATGTTGTTAAAGTGAGGACACAAAAAGAATACCAAGTATGAATATGTCTCCTTGGACAAGGCAGTGAGTACTCTAACCTCATTTTGTATAAGGCTAGCAAAAGTGTTTTTATAAACAATAAAAAAGGTTCACTGCCCAAACTAACTAAAGGGCGGACAAGGGATTCATTATTGAAATACTTACTGTACTTGTGGTGTGAGCGTGGATGGATGCAGTCTTAGGAATTCGATAATTTGTTGTTGTGTCGGCCTGATGATATCTAATCTCTGTTTGAGTGCTTCTTGAAATGTCATCGATCCCTTCATCGCTTCTTTGGTTCTGACATAAAACAATAAATCATAAATGGACGGAAAACACAAACATGTTTTGATAGATTTAGAAAGAGGACCGGGATTGTATCATTGTATAAAAATTGTCATAGTAGATAGGTAAATTAATATTATAATAACATTATTCGTTTCTGGCCCCTCGGATGTACAAATGCATTCCTTGACATGTTCACCGATAGGTTTAAGCTAAGAACTAGCACCGCTTTTAAAGCTAAAGTTACCAAATGGCTGTGTTCAGAAGGTAGAGACGAATGAGAGACAGATAATGAAAAGTGTGTCTTAATATATAAGGAATGTTTATGTAATAATTTATTTGTGCATATTTATATGTACGTATATAAATCTTGATCCCTCGCACTCTGGCTCAGATAACATGTATTGCATTTATTAAGCACTAATGCACCAATACACCAATGGACGATGTTAGGTATCGTATAGCAGCTATATTATTCCACAAGGCAATTTGATTTTCTGTCTTGTATGGAATTTTTGATGATTTTGTATTATATAATATGTGAACGCATTTTTCAACCGGTGAGCGAGGAACCGAAATTGACGCAGGCTGTATGTAGGTATATATTGAATAAAGGTAGGATTGAATATATATGTATTTATTTTTAATCTTTAGTTACTAAATCATTATATATTAGAATTATAGGAATATATTATTATTATTGCCTATGTAGGTAATTATCCTTTTATTATCACTATTTTACAAACTAACATTACATTATGTCTCTTTTTTTCTTCAATTATTCTAAATCATGTTGTCAATCAAAAACAATATTATTAAAAATAGATATACTATGTATACATTCTAATACAGGTATCAATCCAGAAAAGACTGTGGTCTAGTGGACTTGATAAAATCCAACAAATCTGTACTTTCTTTGCTTCGCAAGCAATGATCAATAACTGTTCGATTGTACACCCTAATTTAATGCCAACATTGTAAACCTTCATTATGGATTTTTGTAAATAAATAAAATATATAAATATTACACAGTAGGAATTTGCAGAAGCATGTGATGACTTTCCACTTCTGAAGATGGACACCGACAAAATGCTACCCTTTCAGATTACTTCTGGGAAAGGGTATATTAATGGTCCTAAGGGTGATGACCTTGTTAATACAGAGGTATCAGATAAAATAACTATTTACACTGATGGTTCAAAGACAAATGAAGGAACCAGTGCGGGTGTACACTTGCAATCCCTTGAACTAACAATAAAAAGAGATCTCTGGAGCTCCCAACTCCACAATTTTTCAAGTGGAAACCGTGAGTATAAATATAATTATGACCGCAAGAGAAATAGAAAAAAATGAATTAAAATATATCTAGAGGATTGTGCATCCGAGACTTTCAGTGAAATGACATTGCTTAGAGGCTGAATCGACCTCTAGAAGCCAGTCGGAAGATTTCTCGATTATTGAAATAGTTTTTGCCTTGCAAGCCGTGTATTAGAGGTTTGGAGGGTACCGTCGTGCTCTTGTTGGCATGAGGCACTGAGAGATTTGTTACCTCGCAAATAACGAAAAGAACTTTATTATGACGGTGGTGTACCAACCTCGATCTACGGCCGACTTGCATCCAGTTATAATTTGTCTCACTGTGCATAGAGTATTACTGCAGAGAGGACATGACCTGACCTATCCTCTATGTATATCCAGCGAGCATCGTTACTGGGGTCTGGAAGGGTATGCCGAATTGAGCATCTCTAGTGTCCAGTTGTACAATATTACTTTCCAGTGTATTGGACAGGAATTCAAACGTCGCCAACTGTATTCCAGTCATTTTGACATTGAAGACCAACAAGCCATTGACCCCTAATTGTTATGTAGTTATCTTAAACTTTTTAATTTCTTAATCGAAACGGAAATAAAGGAGTTATTATGTAGGTAGGTAAATACTTACAATGCTGCTACTTGTTGACCCTTTCCGACGAACGCGGCCAGGTCATCGATGCCCTCCTCGCAGATGACAGTGGAGTCAACGTCGAAACAGACAGCGTCGCAAAGCCGCCACGTCTCACGCACTCCCGATTCTGCAGACATCATGCTGATGGACATCAGACCCAGCGTTTTCAGCGTCGTGTAGCGGAAATTTGATCTGCGGTGCAACAAACGAAAGTTCTCAAGCGTGTCCATTAGTATCAAAAGTTGCCAATCAAAAAAAGCAGCAACTATTCAGTATTCTTGTAAATTTTGAATATTCTTGTGAAATCACAAAGACCTTATCAATCTTATCAAATCAATGTAAAATTCATATTAAAATATGTTGAAATGTACCTTTACCCTTAACTATCAAAAGTTACTAAGTCCACTGTAGGGAGTAACAAACTAATTAGCCAATCAGCCTTTAAAAATTTCCAAATACATGGTTATGAGTATAAAAATTAACCAAATTCATCTATTATTAACAAGACTCTCCAAATACAAAAATTAAATCGATTTTATGCAAAAAATAAACGAAAATACGTAAATCACCATTACAATTAAATATAATAATATATAAAGGCTCAGTTCAATCATTCGGGTTATGGTAAAACGAAAAACGGCTTATATTTCAAAAACATTGAAAAAGGAGATGGCAACTTTTGATATTAATGGACACAAGTATCACAACCCACGGGATGTACCACTAACGATGATGCCGAATAAATATCCCACATAAAAAAATTAAACATTGCGATAAAATGAAATCATCTACCGACAAAAATAATGATAATAGAATAATGGATAATTATCAAACAGGCTGTATACAACAAGAAAAAATAAAAAATTATCACCTATTTGATAAAATAACAATATCACAAATGTATCGATCGATATGTGTTAATCGACTGATGAATGTATCTAACTATGGCCACCTCGCATGCAAGTTAATCAGTACCTAGTAACAAATATTTGCATAATGACATGGTCATTCAACTGTTCAGTGAAGGTCAACAGGCCTTACCTAGGCAGATTTACCTTTATTTGTAATTAAAACAAAAAAAAACTGACCTGCGGATTAGTTCAGCCATTGTTGAATATTTTTCCCACTTTTCCTGTTTGGATTAAACAGCATACGTTGTCTCTTTGGCGAATCAGCCGAGAATAAATAACCCAACACTGCCAGTCCCCTTTTATACTTATCAGAGGAATAATAAGTGTCGCAGGGGGTCTCAATAGCAAATATCACACCAGATAAGAAGCAAACTCATTAAAAAGTCAAAACTGATGTAGGAGTAGTTCGTACAATCATCTGCAAGCTACATACCATTAATGACGCAGCCAGACAACGTATAGACAGTGTGGAAATATAGAGGCCGAAGGCGCGATGAGTATGTTCATCTCTCTCTCGCGCACCATGCATGGATACAAAAACGATCACTGTTGCGCAGCAACTTCGCCGCATGATAGTTGATAAGAAATAAAGTGGTCGTGAGCGATAGATAAAGGCAGCAAGGACACGAGGCGCTGTCGCCACCGCAGAATATATTGAAAACAAATGCAATTGAACGGCAAATGACGTAAGATTTTTTTTTCTTACTGCCACCGTCAGTGCTGACAGGGCAGGATTGTGGGGTTTAATCCCCGGAGTGGTACAACAATTTGACCTAGAGGTTTTATAATAATAATAATACAAATGGAGTTGCCATGGAATTCACTGAATTGAATGGAGATGTGTGCAAAAGGTTTGAAGTGAATGATGCAATGAGGGAGAAAATATATAAATTAGTACATCATTGTCCATCTGACAAAAAGACGCATCCACTAAAACGCAACTTGTCAAGCAGAGACAAACGACGGGAGCAGTGGACATCGAACGAAAGAGAAATTATGGTTGGAGGAGGAAAACTGCATCAAAGGTGATACACTTTTGATTCGCAAGAGCAAAATAGATCCATGTCTGAGTGCAGTTAACTTAAAAAGGAAACTTTATCAATCTAGAATCAATATTGATATGACTACAATCCGACGATGGCTTCTTAAATCTGGTAGAATGGCAAGGAAGTCAATTAAGAAGCAGCTTCTGACCACTGTAATGATAAAGAAGCGCTTAGCTTAGGCCAAGAAAACCAGCACTAGACAACTGAAGACTGGCGTAAAGTTTTCTTCTTCGATGAAACACATTTTGTTGTGCAAGGACAGCATGTACAGTTCGTGCGGCGAGCAGCTAGCAATCCCTGCTCACTTGGAACACAGAGTAAAGAAGCCTATGAACAGTGGCGTGCCTAGGGTTACTGAATGGGGCAAGCCCGACATACCTTTTGTGTGTTCTTACGTTTTTCACAGTAAAAAATATATACCTTTTTACTCTTCAATCTTCAGTTTGAGATTTACCGCTTGTGTCG
>JAOPUG010000384.1:22373293-22384441 GCA_027564375.1 Micropterix facetella | reverse complement strand
AAAATAAAAATATAACAATCGGTTTATATTTGTATATAATATAATATTTCAGCAATCAAAATGAAAAATATTGAATAATAATCAGTTTGTATCAAATTTAATATTTTACTACTTGATAATATCACCCGTGGTAAAATGTATGAACTCTTCAAAGGTATAAAATGTGTTTTCTATAAGGATTTTTTTCTGTGATTTTTTCAAAATATTTTCATCAGCAATGTCTTTACGATATGAAGGTAACATATTAAAAAAATATGGACCAGAGTATTCCGTGGATTATTCAAGTAAAGATAACCCAACGTCAAACGAAGTATATAGAACAATGATACTTACAGACTTGGTAGTATTTTGTATGCTTTGATTTCTAATCCTGGCCGAGGCGCTGAGTGTGCTCGAGCTGCTGGTATTCAGATGCGAATTATCCATTTTGCCCAAAGCTTTTGAAACTACAGATTTTCGTGGCTTTTTCCCCTTCTCCTTTTTATTGATCTTGTTGGCTTCCTTCTCCTCGGCTTTTCGTTGCTCTCGAACCTGGAAGTTTATTAGGAAATTATTACATCATGCTTTTAAGTGTATTTAATACAGGTAACATTTCTAAACTATTATTACTAACCTATAGAATACGATCATGCTACAGAAATATTCAAATGAAATTCGAATTGAAATGTGGCCATATTCCGGCCATTAAGAAAAGGACATAATTAGCCATATGATGTATCGTCTCTCGTTGTAGTTATTCGCTATCGTTCTTCGTTATCGGCTATGTGCCAAAATCCATATAATGTAATGACAATTTGGCCGTAACAACCGTCAAAATATAGCAGCCACAAAATCAGCCCTGTTGAAGGGAGTCTGCATTCAGTCGATGGATTGCTAGCTACTTAATAAAACTACCTGATTGGTTGAGGTGGTCGCTTCTTTAGTGAAAATTATCAATCGTTGGAGCGACAATAAAAGCAAAAGAAGCATATTTAGAAAAACATTTTAAAATAATGACAGGAAAAGTAGCGATATACATCGGCAACTTTAGTCCGTCTTGTGATTGGTTACCCCTGACTTATCCAAAATGGCTTAAAACCTATTCTAACAAGTTCTCTCATCACCGCAATTCCAAAAATACCGATAGATGCTACACTTGCTCTACCTGTTGGTCAGATCCTCCTCCAGGCCAAGTAAACCAGGATGCACCTGCAGCAGTACATACTGTACTCAGATCGAATTTGCTGCCACCTGGTGGTGCTTAGGGTCCCTCAGGGCGACTGCATACCAAGTTTGGTTAAGATCGGACCACGGGAAATCTTTGGACGGACAAATAAACAAACAAATGCATAGCATGTATAAGACTATTTGGCCTGTCCTACGTTGGACGGGCCAAAAAGCAAAGTAGAACTGAAAACGGTTATGTCTAGGTCATACCTTTCCCTTACCACTGCCAAAGAGATGACATAATCATTTTCTCCGGCATTTTGTTTTTCTTCTTGTTTTATATTGTAATAAAACAAATAGTTCAGGCTATCAATAAGGTTGATCCTATAAAAATCTGTTAAATCTTTGAACGTAGCCATACTAACTTTATTATCACAATCATTCCCTTTTATTCTTCTATATTAATAACTAGTTTTTTTCTTCCCTAACAAAACAATGACCTGCTTTATTTGTAATGTACAAAGCCACTTCTTTTATACCACTTTCTTTGGTATAAAAGACGGGTTTGCATTTTAGTGACCCCAAACGATATGTACCTCAATGTACGCATTTCATCATGGCTTCGAAGGGGGAGAGAATGGGTGGTAAGGTAACGCTCACATGTGGCGAGACAGCTGTCCTAAACCTACCACAGCTGTTCGTCAGTCCGGAGTCCACCGCTCACCCCCCAGAAGTGTAACAATAGTATTATGATGGGCCCGACCTTGGTCGGTGAATTCCATGGGAGCTCCGTTTGTACTTACTACTTACAGTGTAGCGACAAAGATTAGTTGGCTATATTGTCGATAGGACTGGTACATAGATTTTACGATAATCTGTATTCAAAATTTGTTAATATTTAAATAAACGATTTCCAATCATATCTTACTTCCTCCTCTCTTCTGTTCCGTCCCCACCCACTTGCAGCAATAACCTTTCACACATAATAGCCTTAAAATGATATATGTCAACCTAATATTTTTTTTAAATATACCATGTTTTTAAAACGAGCCGCCATATTGGATTTAGCATGACGTCATGTGCCTTATTGTATTCTGCTCGTTATACTCTTTCATTTGATACCCATATCGAGGGGGTTGTAAAGAAAAAAGTAATTCGTCAGTAATTTGTGGTGGCCACCATATTGGATTTAGAATGTCGTCACATGGTTTATTATATTCTACTTGTCATACCCTTTCATAAGAGGATTGCAAAGAGAAAGTTAATCCGCCATTTTGTGGTGGCGGCCATATTGGATCTACCGTAATATTGAATATAGGTACTGTATTGTATTGCTTCAGAACCAAAGGTGTGTACAAAATTTCAGCATAATTGGATATCAGGAAGTTAGTTTAAAATCGATTGCAATATTTGTGCCGAACAGACAAACAGACAAACAAGAAAGCGAGGTAATAAAAACGTGGTAAAATAGGGTTCACAGGGTTCACATGGAAGCGATTAAAATTCTCTCGTTCTAAACCAACCGACTCTTGTCCCGGCTCATTCTAAGCAACCCATTTCATGAGGAATATCTGCATGGCCGTTTAGCAGCGGCAACGTTAAATACCTCTACGGGAGCTTT
The DNA here is from genome assembly GCA_027564375.1 of Micropterix facetella. Classification (NCBI taxonomy): domain Eukaryota; kingdom Metazoa; phylum Arthropoda; class Insecta; order Lepidoptera; family Micropterigidae; genus Micropterix; species Micropterix facetella. The sequence goes on along the minus strand of JAOPUG010000384.1, from coordinate 22,381,674 downwards.
TATTGCGTGGGGATATTTTTGTACCGCAAATAAACCGTAAAGGTACACGCCAGTCACGTGACCACATCAACAATAGTCATATGCATCGCACCGTACATGTATTGCGCAATATTCATTTTGTGAAAAGCCACTTTCTTTTTAATTTTCAATAACAATTTTTTCTATTTTATTTTTCTCAGTCCTATAGACGTCAATAAACTCATATACAATTACTTAGCTTATAAAAATGGAATGATCAACGGATGGACTGTTTAAACTCCTTTTCTAGTATTTTTTGTGAAAACATCGTTCGGAATGGTCGGAGCCCAACGCAGAATGTTTCTTAAAATTATTTTGCTTTTTTCATACTTTGTGGCAAATTTTAAAGTATAATATTTTCTAGCATTGCTTAAATAAATCTTTTTGTACACCATATCGACCACTGAAAATTTTGCAGGAATATGTTTACGGTCATAATAAACGGTCACGTACGCATAGCATATGACTGAAATAATTTCAGCCGCATTGTATGAAATTGTATGAAGATAATTCACTCAATTCCTGAGCATAAGAAAACCTACTGCCAAATATAACCTTTACCTGGAATTCCGAAGACTCTGTGTAAAAAGAACTATATATAATAAGTTCACGGCCATGTACTAACAAGAAAGGACTATAACCGGTAGATTCTGAAACTGCCGAGTTTATCAAAATAGAGATCCCACGTGTAGTGGTTGTTTTTAACACACATTACGATTCTACCTTTCAGTGAGATTAACCCGAGGGCGATATTTATAATTTAAATACAATTTTGGAATCTTATATTTAGCAATCAGTTCGGTGAACTCGCTAGCGATAAACTGCTTCCCATTGTCCGATATTAAATACTGCGGAACACCAAGGTGAAGAAAAAGATTAAATTCGACGACAAAACTAACGATTTTACTGGTGCCACGTTTCAATGGAAAATTCAAACAATATTTTCTGAAGCAACAAGTTACCATGACAATATGAATATAATATTTCTCATTATAGCATACGGTCCTAATAAATCGAGCGAAATCATTTGAAATGTGAAGGCGCATGACTTAAATTTCCTGACTTACTCAACGGATAAATATTCGAATATTTGTATTACTGACAAGTTTCACAATTCGAAACCACTTGACTATATTTCCATGCAAATTATGCCAAAAAAAACGAAGATAAAGACGCTGATGTGTCTAAAAAACTCCTAAATGCATAGCAAATGAGACTTATGATTTTCACGGATAAGCTTGTCTCTATGCTGCAACGGAACAACTAACCTAATCATAACAACTGGTCAGCTGATACTTGATTTTATATTACCCATACAATTCATTATCCTTTATTTGGAAATTTGGATCGCAGGCGGGATTTTTAAACACGCCCTTTAACAAATCGTTGTAGCACGGATCAGAAACAACAGACCGAAAATAAACGGGAACTAACCGAGATAACGTGTCGATACCTACATTCTCGATACCTTTCTTGTGAATAATCTCAAAATCAAAAGTAGAGAAACGGATACCTCATCTAGCCAAACGACATTTCGGATTCTTGATATTCTATAACTAACGTAAGCTGGCGTGGTCCGAGAATATAGTGAATTCGTGACCGCACTGCAAGTAACCACGAAAATGCTCGACAGCATGAATTACTCTTACTTAGTTCTTCGCGTTCTGTGACAGAATATCAAGTTTCAGCGGGTAGAAATATCCTACTAGTGAAAGCAGTAGGATGATTAACATCATCCACCTTCTGTGTTAAAACACCACCTAAACCGTACAAAGACGCTTCACAATGGAAAGCGAATGGTTTGGAATAGTCCTGGCATGCCAAAATAAGACTTGAAATTATAGCCGATTTCAAATTCTGAAATGACTTTTGACAATGAAAATTTCTGAAATGGGGACCACGCAGAAGTTGGATCACCATAGCAGGTACTGAACTATATGAAAAATACGGAAATACAGGACAACTTTTGTGTGATTTGATGATACCAACCAGCCGATACCTAGAAAATTCATTACTATTCGGGAAGAAATAGGAGTAGGAAAATCGAGAATGCGTTTTAAATTTCGGGGTAGGAATGTAGACTATAAGAACTACATAACTTAAATACTTCAATTCTTTCCGAAAAAACTGGCACTTTTTAAAATTGATGGAGAGTTTAGCAAACATCGCATGATCTAAAACCTTGTTTAAGAGGGAAACATGTTCTTTAAATATGGAAGATGCAATTACAATATCATCAAGGTAATAAAAAACTTTGTTGCCAAAGGAAGGATCAAATAATCTTTATGCCAATCGTTGCATACTAGCCGGCGAGTTGCGCAACCCGAAAGCACAAATACTCATCTGAAAAAATCCATGTCCCAGAACAGTGAACCTGCAGTTTTCTCGAGAAAGAGGATCCGAGGGTATTTGCCAAAATTCAGCTGATTAGTCGATGGCAGAAAGTAATTCGTGTCTCGCAAATTGTCCATGATAGTAGTAATACTCGTAAGTGCGTACGCGTCTGCCTTCGTAATGGAATTCAGCTTTCGGATATTGAGATAGAAACACGAAGAGTACCATCTGATGTCGGAACAAAAACTGTTGGATAATTCCAACTCCAGGGACTATCTTGCTGGTGACAGTGGATAATAACCTTGTTTCACTGTAGATTGATCTCCAGTTATGATCACCTGTGACATGAAATCCGTACTACCAAGACCCTTCTCTTTAGTAGACATTCTCTCAAATCTACGAATCATCCGTGCAGTGAGCGACCTTTGTTTTTCAGTCTATGAAGTAAAAGGTTGTAAAGCCCTGACTGTATTGATTTCAACATTGATACAGAAACTCAAACTTAACATATTTACAAATTTCAGGAGCCACATCAAAAATGTCAGACAAAATTAAAACCTAAAATAAGGGAAGTACCAATATCTGGAGCTACTATGGCTCGAATAACCTGACAGCGATTATTGAATTGAAAGGGAAGAAACATATAAGCAATCGTCTTAACAGAACTTTAATTCGCTGTGCTCAAAGTCACCGACGGACACTTCATATAAACTAAAAATGTATATGTACCGGTAATGAAAATTGTCACACTTGAACTTGTGTCCAGTAAACTACAAACAATTATATTACCTAACGATACATCTAAAAAAGGACGACGCGATGTTCATCTTTCTCATTCGTGAGCAATAGCGAGGAATAATGCAGAAAGCATCTATTCTGCCCCGCCTTTTGGGTTTTCGACTACGAGCGCTGTGAATTATTAGATTTTTTTACTAGAATAATCAGGACATATGGCCACAGTATAATTGAACTTACCACAACTATAACAATACTTCGAATGGCCATGATGAGAGCCACCGCGTGAACCACGTGAATTGCTATGCGCTCCCTGATAATAATTACCATGAGATGAACTGCCATAAGCAAAACCTCCACGTTTGAAACCATTTTGATTTGAACCACCACGATTAAAACCACTTAGAGAAAAACTACCACGATTCGAAGGACCATCCGATGAAACTTTACATCCATTCATTCAGAGGTTCGACAATCTGTTAAAATAACCTCACATGATAGAAACGAACGAACATAAACATATCTCGATCATAGTTTAAACTTCTGAAATTCGAAAGAAGTTCACTAACTAACTGCTTCCAATTCCATATCGTCGAAGATCTAGCTCGATGCCAACTGAGTGCATGATGTCTGAACAACTCGCAAGCATATTTAAGAAACCTTGAATCTGAAATGTTGCGTTAAAGACGGTTCTTCTTAAGTCGTTCGATGAACTCAACTACTAATGAGTTGCCATCATAAACCAAATCCAAATCCAATGGCTTGAGAACGCGATTATAAAAAAACATAACACCGATTGCCGTTATTGTCCAAAGAAACATGGTCAGAATCACCCAGATTTGCAGACGAGACTAGCTTCACATCAAACAACTTTACCATAGAAAATGGCTAATAGCAGATATTGAGGTCGAAGGTATACGAGTAAGTAGAACGATAGGATTCGGTAACGGACTTGTAGAATATGCTATTCCAGGCATTTTCTTTAACCGCCAAAAAAAGCTGCATGTCGCCGTATAACAGCCTGAATGTATCAGTACGTCGTAACACCAATCTGCAAAATACAAAATCCAATTTAGAAGCAGCCAACTAATATGCTTCGAAAAGAAGAAGATTAAAGTTATTATAACCTTAATTAAATATAGCACAACATTATTACAACTTTTAAAAAATAACTTCTTACAAACGCCGAACTGAAATATGAAATATAAACGCCGAATTAATTTACATCACTCACTTGATAATGTCACATTTTTACAAAAACACAAGTTAAATTTTAAGAAACAATATTTGCAACAGAATGTTTATTTGTGAAAATCAACCACCAAGAAATTCGGGTAAAACGTTGGGCGCTAAAATTTTGTAACGGAGAAAATTGCCAAAAAGAAATTAATCAAAAATGAAATTTCTTAAACGCCACCGCGTTTTGAAGTCGAAACGCGGAAATATTTTTTTAAAAAAACTTAAAAAAAACTATAATTATAAAAAGAATTTAAAAGCATCTGGGGTATGTTAACATAAAGTAATGACAACTCATTTTGCCCAGCGGTCGATTTTCACAAATAAAAATCACAGTAATGTTCAGTAGATTGTTCCTTCAGGTTACTCCGTTCTCAATATTGGCAAATGTCGCTGACGCTTCCATGCGCAGAGCAGCAGTCAGAAGTCGCAAAAAACGATTACAAAATGTGGATGTTGTGAATGTAATCGCAACATTGAAATACTCAATGAAAGCAACTGCCAAATGAATTTATAAATTGTGTATTTCTCCTTGAAGAAAAATATTTTTAGGTAATTTTTAGGTAAAAATCCAACTAACAATTATGAAAATATGGAACACCCATACGAATAGTGTGTAGCATGCACAAAAAGTGATTATAGTTTCTACTTGGAGGTTTAATTTCATAATTACATGTTTATTACATTTGAACTTGTTTGAAGTATTATACCGAAATTGAAGTATTATACTTACAAATACCGAAATATAAACAAAAAAATATTGGAGAAAAGGCGTTGGCAACGCTACAAAAGGTAATACGACGACAGAGCGCACAGTTGGCTGGCCCTGGCATGTGATTGATTGTGTATGACTACTGTTGATGGCGTCGTAAGGTGCGCAAAGGATTTTATAATTTGGGTGGTTGTGTTTGAATCTGCCCTACTGCGATACAGTGACGATGACGTCTGAATGCAGTCCTTCACACGCTTTGGGGCACTGTTGATTTTAATATTAATCTATATATGGCTAGGGACAAAACGAAGGTGCTTCAAACAGGAGCTTTTCTCGATTTTTACAGTCACCTACTGCTTTACTCTGGTTCACACGCTGATTGCACGTCAAACACTTACCCATGCCCTTCGAATGTTTTCGTGCGCCCACATAAGCTAGCATCTAACCGACCCTAACCTGAAGTGTCCGCATCATCGGCAAGGTAAACTACATATGTCACATCGTTAGAAGGCATTTTATACATTTTGCGAGATACTTCTTTATTGCCACGAGAAAGATCTGTCAAGTTTTTTTAATAATCTCTAGCAATACTCCTTCTATAGCTAGACACATTTTAGCTGGCTGTAAGACCTACCGTAATAGCAAAGTCCTTGCTGTTATTCCCGAGGCCTCTTTTTAGCTCTTATCTACAAGGTTTAGCAGTACCCTTCAAACCACCTCCAATGCAGTTTATATGGGATTGTTCATAAAATCAAAAACATTCCACTCCAAAACCCTTCTGAATAATCGGGAAAGTTACAAACTGGATTCTGAAGGTGAATTCGGTCTCTAAGCAGTAATTTCCCCGAAAGTCTCGGATGCAAAGCCATCCGTCCAGATATAGACAAGGACATAGTTGTCCGTTGTTTTCGCAGAGTTGGGCATATATACCATCTCAAATAACTTATTATTATTATTATATAACTCTTTATTCACTATTTCGGGGGATAGCCCTTGTTATAGAATAGACAGCTCCATGGGAATCAAATATCCCCACATACCACTAGCACAAACTAAATAAATACAGTGACCTTTTAAATACCGTCACCTGAAACGGTTTCACTGGCTATTTTCACGCAATGTTAGCGCTCATGGTCTGACAGCCAAATCTCTGTTTGATCTCTTCAAAGATCTTGGTGTCTCTAACAGTATAATCAACCCCATCGTAGAAAGAAAATCTAAAGTCGCGATTCGAAAATCTTCGAAGGCTCCCTCCTTGGTGGAGGTGAACGTGAATAGGTGTTAAGGTGACAATCAGATGTGGCAATTCAGCTGTGCTAAACCTACCACAGTTACTTGTTTGTACAGAAGATGTGTCAGACCCCAGTTGGTGAATTCCATGGCTGCTCCGTTTGTATTTATTTATTATTAGTTCTCTGAATCAGAACAAGTGTATTCAGGCGTATTGCCTACCTGACTTTTGGCGATACTGCTCCCCAATTCTGACCCAGTCCACCATGTCGCCGCGTCTTTTCCCTACGATATGTGCAGGCCGTCCACTGTACGGCGATTGGCTGACATGTTATCAGTACTGGCGACCCTCGAAAAGCCGCATGTGGCCAACTTTCGGTAGATGTATTTTGACCAGCAATAATAGTCAATTTTCGAGCGATTTCCCTCGTTTTTAGTTTATCTTCCCGCTATTAGCAGCTACACTACTACAATAATAAATTAGTGAACATCGATTGTACCTGAATCCGTATAATATTACCTAATATTAATTCGGCTTCACTGCTAGTATATTAACCCTAGGAGAGCCACACACTGCATATGCAGTAGAAAGCTTCCGCGCCAACGTCGGTACTGCCTTCCAGGTGTATGTAAGAGCTTAAATTGATCAGTCCCTTGTCATTGAATAAGTTATCGATATATATACAAAATCAACCAAAAGTCACAAAGACGCGCTGCGATATTCGCACGTAAATTTTGTCTTTCAGCAGCCGGCTTCCCAAGGTTTAATGCAAGCCTGTAAGGCAGACCATCAATTCAAAACTATAGCTTATCTTTTGTAGTTCAATAAATCGTGGAATTTTCAGCGTCGACGGGGACAACAAAAGATTTATAAAAGCCGACAACCCCAAATCACAGGTCTAGCGTCGGCTTAATTCGGAGCGCAGGGGCGGACTGGTATAGGGCTGAAAGTGAGGGGGTATAGCAGTTAATTTAATTTAACTCAGCCCGCCTCCGTCCGGTCCATTTACGATTTCAGAGTGATTAAACATTTTCATTTGTTTCGGGACAGTCGAAAACTCGCCAAACACTTGGTACCGCTCGTTTTTGCCACGTCTAAAAATGTACCGCAGCCGCTTGATTTACAACCGCGCGAAATTGAGGTTTTCCACCGTTTTTTTCTCTTTTCGGAAGGGGGGAATATCGCCTTTCCGCTCGGGATTCACTTTGCTCTGATATTCTACCTGTGTGATTTTTTAATGTATTTTTTTAAAAACAGGTCTTAGACATAATAGTAACAGTAAAACCGTTATATTCGTATAGTATAGTAGTAACGAACATTAAGAATAAAGAGTTACAAAATAAACACAAAAAATATACTTAATTAAACTGACATGAATCTCATTATAATTACGGAGACAAATAAAAGAAACAATGGCGCGACAGAACTGTAAAAACGACATATTAATCAAATCTACATAATAGTTATTAAGAACAGATATCGCTCTTATATTACCACTATATTTAAGGACATTAATGTCTGCAATATGAAGAGTAAAATGGTCTGTGGTGCCAATTGTGGCTATGATTACCAGAAACATTTGCTTTAAATAAAGATAGAATGTCAGCATGTTCATTACAGTTGCAATATTTAAAATAATAAACGTTAGTAAGATATCCAATATCGAAGATATAGAGAATTATATTCTGTTACCTGACATAAAAATATATTTTTTAATTTTTTCAATTTATATTATCAAATTTACAATTTAATTTAAACAAATAAAAACGAATCTAAAATAATAATTATTTCACTCAAAAAGCACGCTCTTTTTCGTTTCCGGCCCGGTGCGATGTTACATTTATAGTGATCAGCGTAACTATATATTACTCAAGATTTTTACAATATAGGCAGTTTTTAATCATACTAGGGCAGAAACCTAATGCCTTATTTTTTTGGTACGAACAGCTTTAATGTGTGAATGAAAGTTGAACAGCGTGTCAGATGTTACACCTAAATCTTCAAAGTATTTACCCTATTTCCGCTCAAACTAAAGGCAAGTCTATAATTTCGGGCGAAAAGAAGTAAAATACATTTGACATTATGCTAAGAAATCCATAAAATAATATTTATGCA
>JAOPUG010000384.1:22109523-22121192 GCA_027564375.1 Micropterix facetella | reverse complement strand
CCGTTTTGATGGATATATTTTGCGAAGTCATTATTACTCGTCAGCAATAGCTTCGCTTTACAAAATAATACAATTGTTATGACTCACTTTATCGGTCATCGCGGTGACCGTTTCGCTGATCATGCAAAATGCGAAAAAATACGATTACCGCTTTAAAAAACGTCGCTTCGCACTAAAGCCGATTCTGCGTGCGCCGGCGAATTCGATCAAGAGACGACGTGAATATGAAATGAATTAAAATTTGATTTATGAATTGATTTAAATCAGTGATCAGTGATTCGCAAAGTGGTTTCTATGGGCCCCCAGGGGTCGATTTTCATTTGCTGGGGTCACTGTCAGCGAGAAACAAATTGGTGATGCATAAGATGTAAACGGGAATCCACATGAGCGGACCATATTTAGCTAGGTTATCATCAACTTTTAGCCATTCCGCAAACGTTTTATTACTATCTAAAACAGATTCTGTGTGCAGCATAGTATTTTAAAATTATATCAACATATATAAATCGCAATAAACAAACACCCGCATCACAATCGTCATGGTAGGAAATCACCACTCAACTCAAATTACATCACTAGTTGATTAAAGATGCCAACCCACATGACTAGCGATAGTAGGTGCGAACGGGGTGCCGCTTTAACGGGCTTTAGCGAGTAGGATAAACGGCTCACATGAATGAGCAAACGAGATAATTCCACTTGTGCAGTTAGGTGTGGCTTTCTCAAATGCTTCGTACTTCAAGGTCGTGGTCGCTTAGAAATGAACATGTGCCGCGAAAAAATTAAGTGCATTTCAATAAAGGTTTGAATAAAAATTGTACATCATCATTTCTACACTAGCAAAATGAGCAGCACTGTGTCAGCTGTCAAAAACACATTTTAAGTTAACGACTTTGACAATTCAATATTAGGCAGTCAAGGGTCTACAGAAAATAAAAATGTAAGCAAGTGGTCTAAGGACCATTAAATTTTGGGTACCTCTGATTTAAATTATTTTCGTATGGGTAATTTTCTTTCAATATAATATAGGGTGCAATAGTCGCGACCGAATAATTAGTGTAACTTCTTAGTGTTGCGTTAATTTCAAACCTAAATAAAATAAAGTGTTGGTTCATATTTTTTGTCAATAAAATCTAGCAAATTGTATAATAATTTCAAGAATTTTTAATATATCTAATAATTCACCGAGAACCAACACTCCCCACGCGAATAACAACGTAGCGAAAACTAGAAACGGCTCCCGCGTTAAATTGTCGTTTTAAATAAATGTTAGTTACCCAGTCCCTTAATTTCAGTCTCCAGAAACCCGACCTTCGCCCTTCGCGTCTTTGACGCGATTACCGACGGTCTGCTAAAAACGTCTCCTACATAATTTTGTTGGAGTAGGTTTAATCCAATTATTGGGATGAGTTCGCTCGGGTGTTTATTGTGGAACCGGCACGATGACCCAAAAGTGTCGCCACCTGTGACCCGCAAAAAAAGGTTCCGCCGCTCTGCCAAATACGACGAATGAATTGCGTCAGAGGGATTTTATCGGTAAGGGGGTAATAAATAAATAGTGGAAAAGTATCGATAGCGATGTTTCAAGAAAATATTTAAACGTTATGATTCATCCTTAGTACAACTTTTTCCTAGTAAGTTGATATAGTGCCATGTATATTTCTCTATTCTAGTAGGAAATTCAGATATTTATCTATGAAGACCACAGGGAAAAAACATGGTTGTAACAAAAACATATTTTGGAGAAAAAATCATTTTAAATATTGAAACCACATACGTTTAGAAATATGTTATTTATTAAGTAAAATGCACTTTTGTAGGTAATATTATGTTTATTAATAAGGAAAGAAACCACACACACACATTTGTTTCACGTCTAGGCAATTTAATTTTTTTAATCAAACCCCCCTTTGTACAGGGAAAAGTAATGCATGTCACAAAAAACAGGAAAAACCAGTTACGACCCTTTTACAAATGTGTCAAATTCTTAAAGTTTCTGACTCTTTCTTACTACAAAATTTTAATAAAACTTGCAGATCGTTAAACTTTTCTCACAAATTGGCAACGCTTCTTTGCAAGACTGTTCTGGCAGAAGGAATTCACTAGAATGAACAATCGTATCCCTAAATGGAGCAGATTTTTTTATTTTTTACAACCGAATTCTCCCATAAATCATTAAAGAAGTTTTGATGAAACAGCCATCTGTCATGCTCTTTTTCACCTCTTTATTTCTCGGACTGGTCTAGATGGAAATGGGCATTTCTTTTTATACAGAGGCGTCAAAGTCTTATTTCAAGACCGAATCAGTGGTAAGTCTACTTCCACAACTTCAAATGGAGAAGGTGGCATTTTTTATCACAGAGATCCAAAAGGTAGGAAGTTCTACTGCCGTTTTTGGTTTATTAATCCCATGTTCTTACCGCAGTCTAAGTAGGAATGTCCACGTATAGGAAAAGTAACTTGCACATACTCAAATATTTTCGAAACGTCAACCAGATAATGCACAAATATAAAAAACTGTAGTTTTTATTTTGGCCCCCGCAAGAACAACAAAAATATTCCAGACGTTGAACTTTGGGGCTAAAAGTTTGAGTTATAAAATGATGAAGCATGAATACGAGTATAACCTCATCCGAGCCTTTTCGCCCCAAATGCCAGGGTAAGTATAAAGTATTGACTGTTTCTTTGAAAGAACGTAAATGTTCAAGGAATAAAACGATAATTGCCGTCATTAGTATATATGTTGGGCAAGGGCATTGTTTTTCTGAAAATTTATAAATATTGCTTTCGTGGTATTTGGAATCTCACTCTTTTTAAGAGTTGGTCTTTTACTATCATAAGATACTTGTACCTAGATTAAGTAAAGCTCTTTTTCAGTCGCCAATTTGTTCAGTTCATTGTCAAGTTCTTGTAGAAATTCTGATAAGAGTATTGTCTGTTTTTCGCATAACGAAAATCGAGATACCCATAAATTAAACAAGCAAATTGAAGTTTTAAATGAACCCTCAGTGGACTCTTATGTTTCTTTCCTTATTTTTCTTGCGTGACAAACATGACTTTTTTCCTGCACATATTTTTTTCTTCTGTCGATAACTCTGGACTGCTTTTATTTCTTCCTAGTTTGAATTAGTTTGTAAAACAGTGTAAAATGGCATTAATATCTCAACATATGAAAAAATGGACAACTACTTTTTTCCCTGTGGTTTTCATATGTTTAATACGGATGCAATGCACTTCGTCTTATTCGGTCGTATTCACAGAGGGGTTAAACTTCTGAGGATCTACCCTTCAGGTGTATTGGCGTCGGGAAATCCTTTACAAAATTGAGAATGGATTCACTTCTTATCTATCTTTATTAACGTTATTAAAGGCATTCTAGAATAAACTATTGTTAGGTTTAACTTACACAATGTTTAGTAATGTCATATTTAATATCCCCAGAAAGAGTGTTTCTACTGTATGTACCTTTACCAGATTATGGAAAAAATACTAAAATATTTCTACTAATTACAATTAATTATCACGTATTGCCAGCTGATAAAATTATTTTTTAAGCTTATTATTGGTCCAAAAACAAATTATCACTTTTATAATGTTTCAGTTTCAATTTTAGTAATCCCTTTAAAACTTGGAAAAAAACTGCAAAAGTAGTTTTCGCATCAGATATGCTACTGCCCCATAGCAGCATCTATGACTGATATGTGATTGGAGAGATTGTCTCGTGGCTCTTCATATTAAGTCATCACATCTTGGACATATAACATAAGATTTCTAATTGTTCTGTCCACTCTTTCAATTATCCCAAGTCCTATTATGTAAAATTATTTTGATCGTGTAACTTATCAAATTTGGTATTTATTCTTCAATGATAAACAATGGGGTTTAAAAAATGTATACCTCTCCGATCATTTGTTAATACGCCTGGTGTTATTGAATGCAATTTGCATTATAATATTTTCTGCAATATTTATCAAAATTGTTTTAAATCGGTTCACAGACAAGATAATATATGTATTTAAAATTTCACGGTTGTTTTTTTTTTGTTGCTTAAATACGAGTAGGTATTTTATAATATTTTCGATTTTATTTTAGTCGACATTTTCAAGAGCCATCCCTACACCAACGGATACACGAAACTTTCCACCTCTGGCGTCTGTTTTTATACCATAATATAATCGTATATCACTAATATTCTTTGACCGAACCATGTCGATAATAAAAAACTACCCAGCTAAAGACTTTCTCTCAAATAACCGCTTTTCTGATGATTTATATGGGTGGATTCGTAGTGGCTTCTATCCGAACATTTTTGGACAACGATTACTAACAGGTGTCACGTAAGAAAAACTATTTATGAAGCACACAGTAAGGAAAATATTACTCGACGAAACCAGCTTGGATAAGAAGCTCAAGCCTTCTTTTAATTATACCATATTGGTGAAATTGACTCTGATATACAATGGAGTGCAAATTAATTGGGTCAGTCGTATTTTCCCCCAGATTTTAGAAACTAATTGGATATTACATATTTGCTAAAAGCTGGATACAGCAGGTCATAAAATTACTTAGCGTAATTGTTATTGTAAAATAAAGCTGTCAGTTTTTTGTCATGTTTGATTGGGTAAACCTATGTGTAAAAAAGTGCTTATGCTTGTGCAACTATACTACATTTTTTGGTCATGGATATTGTGGAGTCCAAAAGAATGCAAGTCGTTGTCTCGCATAAAGATATTAAAATTATTGTTTCTAATCCCGTGGAAAAAATACAGTATCTCTCGGATGATAATTTTCTTAGAAAAGGAGACTCGATTCCATGCAACTCAACTCAAAGTAAATCACGAAAATAGCAGACCACGACATGGAATGAAAAGATTCTGTTCCGAAATAGTGTTCTGACCCCTAGAAGACTAATATTGACCTCCAGAAAGATCATCCATCATTTAGTGATCAAGTGGATTAGATAAGCTCCACAGTATGTCGAAGGTTCTTGGAAGTTGGTTGCAAGGCCAGGTGAACTTTGAAAAAGCGACTTCGACTGATGAAGACAAAAAGGCTAAGTTGGGCTAAGAAACACGCGAGCTGGAAAACAGATGACTGAAAGAGTACTTAGTTTTCACTGATGAAAGGCACACTGAAATTCATGAATACCTTACAAGTGTCGTAAGACCTACCACAAGAGAAGCGCTCCGCCGGATGCATTTTGTGCAGTCCCCAAAACACCCTACAAAAGGTTCTTTAATCCAAGTAATGGTTAACAGTGACAAAAATACTGATGTTTTGGATGGATTTCTCATTCCTGTGCTCCAGAAAGAGTTTTCGAATGCAAATGGCATTTTTCCACATCAACAAAAAAAACCTCACAGCGTGCCACGCTATGTTTTTTTTTAAATCATTCAATATTATAAAATTACTATATTAGGATGGCCGGTCAACTCATCTGACCTAAACCCTATCGAAAATTTGTAGCCTACTGTAAAGAATATACTTCGAAAAAGGATTGTTCAACGAAGACCAAACTGATTTTATGATTTTACGAAGATCAAATTGAAAAATGTCTATGAAAAGTTAGTTTCATCCATGATTTAGTATTCACATACATTACCTCACGCTGGAGAAAACCATGTCGGAAGGTACGAAGTCGTTTGCATTTTATCAATATTTAAATTAATTCATATTTTATTAACGACTAACGATTTTATTGTCAACATTTTATATTATTGTTGGAAACGTCTTTTTATTATGTTTTACCTATTTCTGCATATAATCGCAATCAATTTCTGAATGATAACCCGATTGCCATTTCTTTATTATACCGTTTCACGGCCCTTTTCATTTGTAGTTTCCTTTCAAAATGAGAGATGGCGCTGTTTGAGTTGGTTTTTTGCAGTTTTATTGTAATTTTGACTAGTTTTTTTTTGTTTTGAAATAGTACCTACCGGTATCTCCTATTGCTTTGGTTTATAAATAAACATATCACGTGGAAATTATCCTATCGTTTTTTACTTGTCGTGTCGGTTGAAACAGTTGTTTGACTCGATAGCCATTGTGTATCATAACTTCGTTATAACGCTGCTATACCTACCCAGGGGCTAGTATAGCGGAGTTATATCAGCAGGTAGCCAAAAACGTTTATTGGTCATACTTTTGACAAATCTTTAGTAATAACAGAGGAATTTTTTTTACACTTCGTTAATTGCAGTGTTTTTTTTTAATAGACCGAATGCCATCGCGTCCTTGAAAGATCTTAACGCCTTCTGTTGTATATATGGTGAACTCTGTGTTTTATTAAATCTAAGGCGCTGATCATAAATCTAAAATTAGTCTTCATCTACCACCTCAAGTTTTCGTGAAAATTGGGAAAATATGGTTGTTTGAAAGGTATTATGTCTCATATCAATTTTTAGAGACAGTGTACACTTTCGTGAAAATCCAAATATGCTAATTTACTTTTCTTAAAACGCTATAAGTCTCCGAATAAATCATTCTTCCATCTCAACCCGTTTCCGACTATCCCATACTGACAATACTGTATGACAATGAAACAATCTGTGTAACAAGTAATATATTCGGTTTTCTTCTAAAACATTAGGATATCCAAAAGTGAGAACCGCAACAAATTCTATTTAGTAGTTTTTAAGTTATAGATGAACAAACAGACAGGAGAAAAAAAATCAGTGTTTTGGCTTCTATGGCTCACAAATATATATCTCACAATGATGGCTTCTAAATCTCACAAATGATGTATTCCATGGGTTTTAAAAAAAATTTAGCTATGTACAGAATGCATTATTTTTTATACAACTTTAATATAAATTTTATTTCTTATATTGTGGATATTTTAATTAAGCACGCTGATTTAGAATATTACCAGATTGCTGAATTTTACAGTTTTTTTTGTTGTGATAATTATATTATATATAGGTAGCTTGCTATAACCTTAAATTATTTAAATGATAAATATTATACTATATTGTAAGTTCTTTCGGGTTTCTTTTAATGAATATAAACTTTGAATTTTGAACATAGTAATGTTTTTCCAACGCAACTTTTCGGAAAAAAGGCTACATAAATGGCGAAGTTGCCCGAAGGTAAGGCATAATTATGCGATATGTAGTGTGAACGCTGAAACTGTCAAATCCACTGTGCTATTTCACATCCAGGTGTTGATGGCATTTAATACATTGCATTATGATTCATAGCAAGATGATCTGATTAATCCAAGCTGCATAGATTAGTATTACACTCTTACACTGCAAACTACGAAAGTTACACAGTCAAACTCGCATGTAGAGCCAGCTTCCCAATTTCATATGCTTCCGGACCGTAATAAGTTCTTCATATCTCGTTATTAAAGTTTAATTCATGATTAAGTCGTGCTGTGAATCCGATATCCACTCACTGTACCTATGTAGTATTATAATATACTAAATACGATATTGGTATTATCTATCTTATTGAATATTTTAAACGAGGAATAGATTAAAACTTTGCCGGAATGATAATAAAAACTAAAATAATCTAGCGATTAAAACATTATTTCCTCTATAATAACATTATTCAGCGAGATAAATTATACAGGAAATAAAAGCCAACAATATACATAGTATAACTGTATTTCTATTTTCCCAAAAATACGTTTTATTTACCGAATAGGGGAGCGAGCCCCATTATTGGACATATTTTTAAAAACATCTATAAAATTAAAGGTATTAATACGACACTGGTTAAACAAAGAACAATTTATTCGAAATGTAATGTTCTTACAGTGCTATGAATTGTATCCTTCTCATGTTCATAAATTTGCCACTACAGACAAAAATGTTACACACGAGAAAATTTTCCAAAAAAAAAAGTGTATCCCAATATGGAACGCCATATAACCCCATTATGGGATATCCCATATGAAGGCAAGGGTCCTTTTTATGTGATATCTCATATTAGGAGATTTAGGAACGCAACATTTATTTATTTCGAATTATTTATTATTTATAAAATTAACAGCCATTGCCATCAAACTCAAAAGTCAAAGTTAAATATATATACAAAATTGGATTAAGTAAGTAACGATTAAGCAATACTAAGTAATTAACAGATTATTAATATCTAATATTTTCTGCAAAAATCGCAAGAAAAGTCAGTGGTGTGTGGTTCTACACCAGCACACAATTCATGACACCACCGAGGCACCGGAAACATTTAATACACCTTATCCATGTTTCTCCAGCAACGTCATTTGAATATTGATTAAGACAGTAAATGCACTCCTCGTCTTCGTTTACATTATCTCCGCTGTCATCAGAGTCCATTAGTGGTGGTTCTTCCGCTTCACTAGATGATGAACTACTTTGTAAAATCTTCTTCTTAACAGAGGTCTTCTTTTTTTTAATACTTTTGGTTTTTCTCATGAAGGTCCATTTTTTTCTGAAATTTTCTTTTTAGCAGAAGTCTTCTTTTTCTTAATAGGTTTAGATTGTGAGGCTTTTAAACTTGCTTTGCATTCTTTTACTTTTTTGTTAGCTAGCTGTTTTTCTAAATCATTCTTGTATGGTGAACTGGTCACCAATAGAGGCTTTCCTGCTCGGGTCTATATATTAGTGACTGCAGATTTCCTGGTTTTCACTGTGAGTACAGGATTGATATCAGTCGGCTTGATGAGAAAATTCGAAGCACAGGAAGACAATCGGTTATAAGAAGTTGATAACGAAGGGAGTACAGATAAGGTCGGTGCAGCTAATGAATTCAGCGATGAGACTATCGCAACACCCGAAATCGACAGGTTTGGGACTAGTGCAGCTGTTGAAGTGGGTGAAACTGGAGTATCAACTAATTCAGCATTTGAAGTCGACGGGGGCGTGGCTGATGCAGTACTCAAAGCAAGTAGGACTGGAAATGGAGCCGGTTCAGTATCCGTACTCGATGGGCATATAGTTTGTGCTGTAGTCAAGGCAAGTGTTATTAGAGTATGAACTTGTTTAGCATTTGAAGTCAATAAAGCCATAGCCGACGCAGTTTGGGGCTAGAAGCGGAGCCGACTCAGCATCCGCATTCGATGGAGGTGTAGTTTGTGTACCAGTTAATGCAATAGAGGATGCACTGGTTCAGCATTTGTAGTCACAGGGAGAAGCATTAGGCGAAGCTATTGGGGATGGAACTGGAGGTGGGTTACCATTCATGTCATCATCGTAGTCGTTATGTACAGCAAAGTAGTGGTCTTTGAAAATATGGCGGTCGAATGGGAATATACCGCTTTTTCTGAAACCATTTACGGCGACCTCCAATGTAGCAGCCTTCATGTACGCCTTCCCGACTAATTCCGCAACTTGGTATACAGTCACGACACGTCCTTGGTGTTTTTTTAACCATGAATCAATTTCTCGGGCGTAATAAGTTTTAAAAGGGCTCATAAATAAAACTTCTAAGGGCTGCATTCGGTGAGACGAATGAGGCGGGAGGCATAAAAGAATGACACAATTATCCCGACATTTGTCAATTACATCATGTTCCGCGTATGGGAGAAGTGGCCATCTAGAATTAATATGACTGGACTCCCTTTAGTTGGATGGACAGTGTTAATGAAGTGAACTATCCACTGCATGAAGATGTGGCGTTGTATCCAGCCCGACTTATGGTAAGCAAACTGAGAACCCGGTAGAGCACCATTTTTTTACTCCTCCTTTATATTGATCCTAGGAAAAACCAATAATAGAGGCACAAAGAATCCCGACGCGCTCATGCAAGTTACTAAAGTTATTAGAGCTCCTCGTTCCGCAGACGAAATTCCACCAACCTGCTTTTGGCCCTTCAAACACAAAACCTTTTCCATTTTGTGCTGTACAACAGTCACCCCAGTCTCATCTACATTGAATATTTTGGTTGGATCCTAATTAATTTTTGGTAGTTCTGCTTCCAAAATAATATTGAACTCGTCAACCTTTTCTTTCGAAAAACCTTTGGCGCGATTGGCTGATGTAGCTTGAGGAGTCCTAAAAGATAAAGCAGGATTTCTTTTAAGAAATTTCCTCTGCACTTACGGCCTGCAATCTTCCTGTCCGTATTAAACTGGTGTGGAAATCCGTTGTTTATGGCTAGTTGAAACGCCAAAGCCCGAATGTCAGAAACTCGCAGTCCATAAAATCTTGAAACCATTGTCAAACAGTACTCGACAAGCTTTTCTTCCATTTTTGCTGTAAACGTTGGCTTTCAACCCATTTTCATTGAATTTAACTCTGCTATTGTAGGAGTTTCATTTTTACAATAACCCTCCAGTATTGACTTTGGAACATTAAATACACGGGATGCTTTGAGGTAGCCCGTTTCCTTATTTTTTGACAGCATGGTACGCACGTAACATTTTTTCAGAATCCCATATCTTACGTTTTTTTTCATTAGTACTCATCTAAAACAAAAATGTTAATATCAATCATTTTCAAAAGAGGCTGGTCGTATTATGAACCTATGTGAAATGTATGATATTAGATATCTCATATTAGGCACGTATGATATTAGATATCTCATATCTCATGTATGATATTAGATATCTCATATCTCATATTAGGCAAAATATTAGATATCTCATATTAGGCACATCAAGGTATCCCATATTAGAACAACTTTGTATTTTACTATTAAACGGTCCTCAAACGAAAACTTAACAAATTGGAGCAAGAAACAACGCTTGCACCTCAAAACAAACATACTCAGATGGCGTAGGAACACATACAAAGAAAAAAGAGCAAACTTACCTTAACAATAGTAAACTTCTAACAGGTATACGATTAAAACTATCTAACAAAAATTTTACGTCAAAGCATCTCCCGTGTCGTCGAATGGCAACTGATTCGAGAGCGTTCCAACATGGCCGCCGGGCACGACGAGGGAGTGATTCACCCCCCGTAAGAGATGGCGCCGCGTATTCAATGAAATACTTCGCTATCCCATATTGAGAACATGTCCCATAATGGGGCCCGCTCTACTTTAACGTTAAATATAGTCATGTCGTAGAGAAAAGCTTTGAAGAGGCATTTTATGCGACCTCATTCCAGTGAAACCAACTAAAATTACCAAAAATAATTAATCAGATCACCCGTATAAATATGCCCCCTTCTTTAATCCGATTTGTTTGGTTTTGAAAATTTGCTCCTATTACTTCGGCCAGCAGAGTGGTCAAGTCTTGAAATTGTGCGCGGAAAAATGTTAGTATACACGATAACTCGAGTAAACTAAGTCCGTTTTAGAAAAATCTGTCGGCAATCGATAGTTATGGCTAATGCGCAGACACCAGTTAATTTTCAGGTAACTACGTCTTACGGTTTGATTTTTATTGTAATAAATAAAATAATACAATTCATTAATGTGTAAACTGGGCGAGCGATCAAGTATCAAGAGCACATGCGGGCAGAGGCGATGAGGTTAACATGATTACGTTATAAGCCACGCCCCCAGGAGTCCGCGTGCAAAAGAGACGGAGCACTGCATGCGGTATCGCACGTTTCTCGCGGGCGACTCGTGTGACGCGATCCCACGCCTCTTACGTCACTTCATATGAACTCCTAATATCGACGCGGAGAAATGACTAGCCACGTGTTAGATAGAAAAAAAATATGATGGAGATAAATGGAGATTTTTTTAAATCGGACGTAGTAAAAAAACCTCGCAGGATTGTAAGAAGA
>JAOPUG010000384.1:22062963-22076894 GCA_027564375.1 Micropterix facetella | reverse complement strand
GACGGCAGCACTGTTGCATTTGAAGTAACTGCGCGGGAAATTCAAAAAGTCACTGACTTATCAAACCGCCCTCGTATCCAAAGAACAATTTTACTTTCCGCACATGATCTGAGAAGCCATCGAAATAAGAACCCCGAATTTCAATAGAAACGACGGTTTTAAACTCTCCACTACGTGAAATCCGCTTCTTAAAATGTTCTCAATGCCCAACGCCGCACGCAAGGACGTAAAACAAGATACAGTACCTAAGTGCTGTGTGCACAACGGATTTTCAAAATTCGCACACGCAGAACCCGCCCCCCACCACTGTTATAATCTACGCAGTAGCAGCAGCAGTTTACCGCCTACCCGCAGAACAACGGATGATGGCTGACAGTACTTTAGTCTATCCTAGACAACGGTGGAACGTCGGGTACTGAAAAAACCACGCTGTAAACTCGTTAATCTTATTTATAATGTCAAATAACCGCGATAGTCTTCGATTTCATATATAATGAGACTTATTACAAAAATACTAAGTTATCTCAAATTTCGCTTGCTTGCTTGCGTCTTTTAAATTTTATTGTCGTCTTCAAATCCGGCCGCTGCAAATTCAGTGTTGCTAATCCATTTGCCTGCGTTCACAGATTAACGCTGTATAAATATTCTATTAGGGAAACTACCTGATTGGTTGAATCTGGCCTTTTCATCGAATGTTAAATGCTCAGCCAATCAAGTGTTTTCCTAAGTACTGCTTAATTGGAAATGTATTCCACTGAACACGACGCTTACTTGACAGACGAGCTGCCAAACAAAACTGACAGAACGGGCGAAACGCGGAATTGAATTTTAAGCTTGTGCATTATACAGTTTTTATTACTTTTTATTCATAATCTACCACTTCAGTGCCTTTTTACTAAGTACATTAAGCATGGATTATTTCTTCAACAAAGAGCCTACAGTAAAAGGTGACTCATTTATTTGCAAATAAACAAGTGGTGACTAATATTCCTTTGGATTTTCCTCTCAAGGTCTTTTTTTATTGATATTCGTGATTCGCATTTCAGAACAACAGCGAGAAAATGATCGTTCACTGCGAAAAGCGAGCCGCGACCTGGAAAGGGATAAACAGCATTTGGAGCGCGAGGAAAAGAAAATTGTAAGTGCAGTAAAAATCGTCTATAACATCGGTGTTAAACCGGAATATCAAAAATGCTCAGCGTACCAGAAAGTTGAACTTTGCGCAATTTTCCCACCAAGCCAGATCCCTTTGCAAACACTATTCCTTACGACGATACGGCATCTCACTATTATTTGTTTTTGATTTGCGTGATGTAAGTCATATTATTTAGAATGTTTAAAATGTTCATTTGATGTTGCCCGTGTAAAACCCGGCCGAACTTTCGACAATTATATATACCTTTATGCTTTGAGCAGTTGCTCTTCGTGAAGCGATTAGTGTTTTATAGATTATATAATTGTCGTACGTGCGATATGTAATGTTTGAATGATTAGGTAGCTAACTGAAAACTCTGGAGCAACAAAGACAGAGATCTTATAGAGACATACAAAATACTGAAGCGACACTACGACTGCCAGGAGTTGGAAACCATGTTTCTGTTAAATGCAAAGAACCAAGAAAGCCCTTTCTGACTAACAGAATCGTGACCAGCTGGAATAAACTGCCCGAGGAAGTTATCGAAGTACCCACCATAAACAAATTCAAAAATAGGCTTGACAAGTATTTAAAAAACTAAATTTAAAAAAAATAAAAAAAACAAATAGCAACACCAGTGATCATCATAGACATGAACACATCAGCACATAAGCTGTCAGTTCATCAAGAAATAATAATAATAATATCAGTAAGTACAAACGTAGCTGCCATCGAATTCACCGACCAGAGTCGGGCCCATCATAATACTAATGTTACACTTTTAGGGGGTGAGCGGTGGGTTCCGGACTAACGACCGGCTGTGGTATGTTTAGGCATATTGTTACATTTGATATTTGTACATTTTTCCGATTTTGGACGGCGGCGGTGCCCAAAATTGGAAAAATGTAATAAATATCGTAATTATTATTAGCTACTTAATTATTCAAACAATACATATCGCACGTATGATTTCAATATCATGCGGTTCTACCTTATTTCAATATGTCGTATGTCAGCCCAATCAAGCGCGCGGACGGCGAGCGAGTTTATTTATTTCAGCTAAATTCTATGTTATTTGCATAATTTTCCATGAAAACACAAGTTTTCTTGGATGCGGATAACTATATTCACATTTCTCATTGGGTAAGCAGTATTATTTTTTTTAAATCTGCATGATAATTTGTGCGAGAAGTTGACTTTTTGGTAGTTGATTTTTTTCGATGTTCCAACATTTTATTGTATTTCCACAATCTCATTAGAAAAATACATCGTTTTTGGGGTGTTTTGAGACCTTTCTGATTTTTTTAGGTTATTTTAGCTGCGGCCATTTTAGAAACCCCAGCTGAAATCCTTGTTATAGGGAGGAGAGATTTGGTATAGTAAAATAACCACTAGCTTGTTTTTAGCGCGAAAACTTTTTCTCTGTCCTATCATTTTCATAATTTTGGCACGAGTGCTCGAGTTATTTTAAACGCCTGTTATACCATGCCTAGATTTAACACAGTCAATCATAAACGTCACATTTATAGAGAATGATCACCAGTTCTAGGGCGTGAGTTCACCAGATGTATGACTGGTTCTCAACTTTATTATTGTTCTTTTGAGATCCTCGGTATGTCGGTGGAGAGATGGATGTCAGATGTGGTGTGCTGTGTTGAGGCTCCCGGTGATTCTGCCAGGAGCCTCCGTGTGACAATTGAAGTATGAAAAAGTGAATATTGAATACTGAATTAGTTGGGTCGCAGGCCGGCTTATATAGGAAATTCTCTAGGGGCCTAAGCAACATTTTCTATTGTTCTCTTACTTAGAGCTATAAAATTGTGTCTTTCAATGCGTCTTTCAGAGTTGACAAATTACTGAATTTAATATGAAAGTGACGTCAATCAATTTTCTAGGACAATGCCTTATGAATTAAATGTCAAAGACATAAATAAAGACATCCGTTCTCTCGGCTGAAACTACATTTATACTTTCTTAGAATTTTGTGTTGTCGTGTAAAATATTATAATGTGTGAGGGTCGTCACATATTTTTTCTGCAGTATATACATCAAAATGGGCTTTTTCATGATATAAAATAAACTACATTTGGTGTTAATTCTTTTTGATACGAGGTGGGAAACAAGTCGTACGAAAATGTCGCTTGCTTTTAGTAAAAGGAATGTATGTCAAAATTTCAAGTGGCATTTTTGTTACATATTTATGTATATTATATGTTCACCGATTTGCAATAGAAACATAGGCAACGACATAATATAAAGGATGTCCTAAGTCATTTTGATAGAATACACAGGTTTTTAATTGAAAATGTAATATTATTATTAATTCATAAAATATACAGTATAGGGTTATATATGGAATAGTAAATCGGTTAAATAGCCTCCACGGCTTTGCTCATACAAGCACTCTTTTAACAAAATTTTCCATGACCATCGGTTATATGAGAATGGTTAGATGATGCCTCCAGCCCAAAAACCGCATCAAACAGTGACAGTTTGTGGATACACTCGCTTCTCAACAATCACTCGTAGATTTTCTGAACCCCAAATACGACAATTTGGACGATTAACGAAGCCATCAAGATTAAAATGACCCTCATCACTGAAAATTATTTTGTTCGAAAAATCAGCATCCGCTTGTTGTTCCATAATCCAAATCTTTGTTGTGCGTGGTCAGTAGGCTTCAGTTCTTGAGTTAGTTGAACTTTGAATCATACGCTGTCGATAGCAAATATGAAATGACCACTATGCTGAATTGATGTTCCTGGACTTTCAACAACACTCTCATAAACTGCTTCGATGTTTTGTGTTGAACAACTTGTTGAAGGGCGGCCAGAGTGTCTAAGATCACTAATTATAATTGATCCAGTATCCCCGAAATTTTTAATTAATCTCTTCACAGTTAAAAATTGCAAACTGTAGCTGCCAAATCATTATTGTTTTTAAAATATTGGTCAACAATGAAAACGCAGTTTTCTTTCGTGTAGCACTCCATTCTTAATAACCCTGAAATGTAGCTGTTATGCTGTCTTTTTTTTCTTTGGCAACAAAGAATTTACCGCTTAAATAATGCAAAATTTAAATCTTGCGTGAATTTTGAGACACCCGTTATTTTAATTTAATACAATTCTAACACTCACAGTATGACAGCGAAGAGAAAATCCATCGGTCGGATTGAAATGATTTTACCGATTCAATTCTGTATGGAAAGCAGTGCTCTTAAATGGCAAACGACGCATTTTTAGGGGAGAATGAGATGGGGATTGATTATATTGGGAATATATATGGTAACAACAGAAAGAGGTATATTTTTGTCAACTTAAAATACTGGATACAACAGTGTCCGCAGACATTCAACAGCATTTTGCTCTTGGACACTGTCCAAAGTCAAGCCAGAGGTTAAGGAACGCAGAATATTTTGCAGAATTTTCGGTGTCATGTAGGAGGATGCCGTTTAGAGAAGACAAACTGACAGCAAGGTCAGTTTTAATTTATATGGTGATGACCATTTTGTGAGATTCTTGATACTGATGAGGCTTAGGTGCTTAGAGTATGGAGAGCATGGAAAACAAACTGTCGTTGAAATTATTTGTTTGTTTCTACTCTTTATTGTAAAATTGCACAATGGGCGGGATATTATCATACAACTAGACCTACTATGAAATGTTTGTATGTATGTATGTGTGTGTGTAACTTGTGTATAAGTTTGTGTCTTATTATTGCATTCGTTATTTGTCAGTGTCTTGTTATTGCTGAAATACATTTTTTGTGCAAAACCTAAAGGGCGAAAAGTTGGACGTCCAAAATTGCAATGGCTTGATTTTATATTAAAATACCTAAATGAATTCTAGTTAACAACTGGAAAACCAAAGCCCGAAATAGGATAGAATTGAAAAAGATTCTCGACGAAACCAAGCATCGATCAAAACTAGACCTAACCAACGCTAATGATGATGGTGATAAAATTATTATTTTAATTATTAAGTGACACGCACTAAGTTTGGAGTTACTGGAGTCACTAATTTAAGCCACATTTTGATTTATGGATTAGGGGGGATGGTGGAAGCCCTCCTAAGAGCCACAGGCGGAATTTTTTGGAATTAGAGTTGTTGAATGTCATTTTTAAGTCACCGTTTGACCTTTCACAGTAAACTATAAATTATAATTATTAATGAAGGATGAGGAGGGCTTTTTTGTTTGACATATATTTTTATCTTTTTATCTCTTAAAACAGAAAACGGAGAGTAGCAAAAAAGAAAAAGTCTTTTGAAAAAGAAGTTATATTGTCTTCTACCTTTCACTTATTAAGGATGCAACAGTGACAGTAGTGAAGACACAAGCCAAACTGTCGCTCTGTATCGCTGCATACACAGCGCCATTTGATCAGCGCATAGGCTGCTTAGAGTTATGGGTGAATATGACATGGAGTAGACTAATGAAATGCGAGCGTGTATACATATACAATATGGAAAGGTGTAAACTTATGCATGACCATCTATGCACTTCCCATGAGTGCCTCTACCGCAGTGAGCATCGCAAGAGTGGGCACCCGGAGTGGAGCAAACGCAGCAGCAGCGCGCGCTCGACATCTTTTCTTTTGTGACTAATCCCGAGCCGTCACGCGGGCACCCAGCGTTACTGTATAAAACAACGAATGAGTGAGCGTATGAATAATATGTAATTATAATAAAAAATGTATACATAGGAAGGATTTGTAACTGGGTAGGTAGTGCTTTATGCTTTGTATGCCTATACCTTTATGTCTTGTATGCTTCTAAACATAACCTAGAAACCGATCAGAGAATAGTGGTGTAGTTATGTATATAGCATTTTGCAGAGATTAGCATGGAGTACTGGTGTATATGGCATTGTGTTCTGGGGGATATCCCCACCAACCTTCATTTTTCCCAGGCAACATCATGCTTAGCTACTCATTCGTGAGAGAGTCACTTTGCAGATAACAGTGCTACAACTGTCAAATAATCCTTTGGATAGCTCCGGTGAAATAGGCTACTATGATTTGGAAATGTACACTGAAAGGCATTTTAAATCGTATTTTGTTTATTTCTCATTTTAGTCTTCTTTCTGTCTTCTACATAGTCTAAAATTCTTTTTTCAGGAAGCCGAGATAAAAAAAATGGCAAAGGAGGGTAACAGTGACGGTTGCAAAATTCTAGCCAAACAACTCGTACAGTTACGAAAGCAAAAGATGAGATTCATGGCCGCCAACAGTAAGGTAAGAATAAATTGGCGATTGTATGATAAATAAATTGTTGATGTTGCTATTAGACATGTTTTTTTCATATGGTTGTTATAAATTCTCATCAGTGATTTAAATAAATACTCATTTACACAACATTGAGAATATACATAAAAGTACTTCTTAGTCCAGTTTTCATCAGCGGTCGACAGCTTGATTCGCAGGAGAAGTGGGAGCAGTATTTGCATCTTCTAGTCAAGATCTGACAGATTGGTCTCAGATCTTCGTTCTTGTATGGGATGACGGTGTATGGCAGGGGCTATAAGACCGATCTAAATAAAATTTTAAGGCTGCCAATCGTCCAAAATCTGTTGCAGTTGTTCCTCATCGCCTAAACGCTAAATCTATTATGGTTTTAGGAGCATTTAAGCTACAGGCATAACTCTCTTGTTTTTGTTTCGACATTTTGACATTTCAACAAGACTGCTCCAGCTCACAGGGATTTAATTGTTCACTAGTGATACAATAACAATTTTCTTGATTTCATCAGCTCTTAATAATGGCCACCCTACCGACCTGAATCCCATGGACTACAAGTATGGCCAGTTTTAAAGGCAAGGGCCTGCACTACACGGCACATACATTTAAAAGAGTTAAATTCAGCACTTACCCAGGAATAGGATAAAATAACCGTGAAGGAAGTACGGAATATTATTTAGAATTTCGTTAAAAACTTTTTTGCTAAGGAAGGTTTAATTTTTTTGAATTGGCCAAAATGATGCATTTTTGGTCCCAAAACACTGAGGCCATGATTTTTTGGCCCAAAATTGTGATTTTGAATTTTTTGGCAGATTGGGAATTAGTGTAGTGCCACTGTGACGACTGTCTTTCTGTCTCAAGTAATGATCCACCCACGTTTCATCTCCAGTCACAATAGAGCTCAGAAAATCCTCACCTTCCAATTCAAATCGCTCAAGAAACTCGCTGGCGCTATCGAAACGATTTTTCTTGTGCTTGTGTTTTGGTATTCCAGCGTTTTTGTGAGTGTCTCGTATAAGAGAGTTCTAGAGAGTTGTGGAAACATCGCAGAAATTTCATCCACTGTCAATCGGCAGTTGTCATGAACAGTTTCCTCGATTTTTTGCACCAGTGAAAATGGAAGATCTTCCACTCCTCTGTTCCACCATGAGCATTTATTCTGCCTCCACTAAACTCCCTACACCACAAACACATTCTTTCTGTTCATAACATCTTCACCATAAACCGTTTTGATTTGCGAAAAAGTTCAGTATGTGTTATTCCTTCCGCAAGGAGGAAACGGATTACAGCACGTTGCTCACATTTGGTGAGATTTCTTACCAACATCTTTCACGCAACCGGACACTACAATGTGAGTTTACATACTGCCGTATTCCTGCGATGCTTGTTCTGAACATGAGATCCCTCTCCACTACTCAGTGTTGCCAACCCTCAAAAAACAATAAACCACAGCCCGTTATGGTTACCTTTTCTTACTCTTACTTACTTTTTCAACATGCCTCGTATCTTTCATTGTGCACAATGTCTAACCTGACATTGAAAAAAAAAACTGGGCATGGGATTTTTCAAAACAGTACAAAGAAGGGGGCTGCGAAATGGTCGGCCTAAAGCGGCGCCATTACTAAATCCGACACTGCTAACCATACCTTATATTAATTTCAGATTGCAGGTGTGAGTGCACAAAATAAAACAATGTCTGCAAACGTAACTCTCGCCGGAGCTATGAAAACAACATCACAAACAATGAAGGATATGAATGCAATTCTCAATCCGCAGGGGCTAGCCCGCGATATGGAGGCATTTAGGCAGGCTAACAATCGCCTTGAGATGACCGATGAAATGAGTAATGTATTTTTGTTTAACCCTTTGTCGGTCAGGCTTTGCGCGGACGCTGACTAATTTAAACCCTTTCGAACCGGCGATACTGTGACCCTCCGAGACTGACAAAGTTTTATATAATATGCATTGCCTTACATATAATAAAGGACAGGCGTGTAAATGATCCCAAGATATTACGAACAAAGACGGAACGAAAGTACCTGGCCTAGCAAGGAAATAGGGAGTTTGTTGTGACAAAATTGTTTTTATTTTTCGATATGCTCTCCTTTAAGCCCTAGGCACTTAGTCCATCTACACTCCAAATGCCCTCCATATGCCCTCGTTGTCCTCCAATGCTCTCCAAATGCTCAAGTTCTTAAACCCTCCATAAAATGACTCCTCATGGCCCACAAAATACTCCTCTACAACAGCCATAATATCTTCATCACTTCGCCAGCCGATTTCACAGCTTTAACTTTCCTTGGATTTGAACACCCCAGATTCTGTCCACTGTTTTGACTTAATTGTAGATTCCAGTATATAATAGTGGATCCATGTTTCATATGTTGTTACAAACTACCGCAAACAATCCGCTCAATTGCTCTTAAAACGGTTCCAACAGTGTTGAGAGTTTTACATTCGAATTATTTTTTGTTTGAGAGTAAGCAAACGCGGCACTCAATGAGCGGACAACTTTTACGTATGCAACTCTTCACTCAGGATGTGATGTACCTGTTCTTTAGAGATGCCTACGCTGTCACATAATTTTAATCGTCGATCTGCCAATACTGTATCATTAGCTTTGACGATCAGGTCCGGAGTCGTAGTCTTGATTTCCATGGAACAGTTCATTCTAAAATAAGGGCAATCTTCCGAGATAGGGAACAAAGAGTTATATCCAGATGGAGGGCTTTCAGGGAATTGATACTGCTTAGAGACTGAATTGACCTCCAGAATTAAATCTGAAGCTTTCTTGATTATTGAGAAAGGTTTTGTAGTGAAAAGTTTTTTTGCTGTTAGAGCCACCCTGCACAAATTGTATTTGTGCTACTGTAATACCCTTATTGGCACGATCCACTGAGAGGCTAATTACCTCGCGAATAACAACAAGGACTTTGTCATGGCGGTAAGTATCGTCTTTGATCTAAGGCCGCCTTGAGCCAAAATAAGTCTACCTGTACAAGGGGTATTGCTACAAAGAGGACATGAACTATCCTCTGAATAGCTCCAACCAACTAGTTTTTTGGTTATGTAGTCTGGAAGTGTTTGCTAAAAGGCATTTAAATAAAAATTCAGCACCCCGGAGCATTTTAACGATATTGATCGTTCTATTGATTGATCGAAACGCAGAGACTTAGGACGTATATAAATCTATGTACCAAGCTCCACCTAGGCCCGGAAGAGTCCGACTCCTTACCGCGAGGCACTGCGAATTTTCAAACCCAGTGGGCTTTCCCTTACTCCCAGATGCGATCAGATTACTCGGACCCCCTGTCGGGTTACAGATTCGAGGTCGCTTGCACGGCCCTCTACCTCTTAAGCGGCATTCCTAACTGGAATATGGCGGATACGGGGCGGCCATTACTCGGCAACTCTCACCCAAGATTGGGTGGCCCACACTATCATTTATATGGATAAGCACCTACTTACCCCCACTTTCTTAAAAAGCATACACTTCTAAACTCCTTCAGATATCAGTCAGTGACAACAGGGCCGGTTTGCCCGCCCCGTGCGCCAGCTGTCCAAGATCAGCTAGTTCCCGTCCTCAGGCCCGCCGCACAGTGGATTTACCGGGTTGGTCTTTCTTCGGGGAGGCTCCTGAATAGGAGTTGCTCAGCGAGCTTGGCCGACCAAAACACAACGGCCATCATAGCCCAGACTACACAGAACCATTATGATCTCAGGTGTCCAGTCAAAATGCAACATCACCTTCCACTGTATTGGAGGAGGAATTGAAAAGTCCCCCACTGTTACCAGTCATTCTGGCATTGAAGGCCAACAGCATGAACCATAATATTGCTGTTGTAATCTCCTTATAAGGGGACATGTTTAGTTAGATCCACATCGCTAATGGTTGTACTGCCATACCCCAGACCAGTGCCATTCTGGCTGATTCCATTACTGTGTGTTTCATTATTGCTGGATCCTTAGAATTTGACAGAATCTATGTTTAGTTATTCTGGAGTTGGCACAAAGCAGATAGGGCAGTTTTAGAGCTAGTCAAAAATGGTGTTTGGACTCGAAGTGTCGAGGGGTCAGCCGGTCTAGTTAACAACAACCAAGATTTTAAACTAGCTGTCACCAGCGCATCCAGACGGGACAGTTGAGTTTAGGTGAAATTATAAATGAGAAAGGGCCATGACAAATGAGAAGTTGGGTAGTTGTCATAGGATCCAAGTCTTTCTAGGGTCAGAAATTAGAATGGCATCTATTTTTGCCAGGCAACTGCAATGCTCTGTGACATGCTCAGCAGAGAAGTTTTACCCTGATAGGTGATTCTTTCCTGAGGAATTTAAAATATCATTAGGGTCAATAAGGGAGATAATAGAGCCCTCATAGACTAATTTGGGGTCATAAGAAGTGAATATTGTGTCTATACGGGCGAGTCCAAGGCAATAACATTTAGAGGGCTTCACCCTTATACAACCTGACCAGTCACTGAATAGCTCCACTTTCTGTAACAGTAGAGAAAGCTGCTTGGGGTTCCTGGTGATGAACGTCAGGTCGTCGGCAAAAGCAAGTCACGACGAGGTTACTGACATTCCGTATAAAAGCAGTAAACCCACTTCTTGTCAAACTGGGTCAGGCTTTCCAACGGGAAATTGAAAGTGATATTAAATATTGTCAGAGTACAGGAAATTATTCAGTATAGGCAGACACATAAATATTAATATCATTTTGTGTTGTGATCAGTGCTGATCCCTGTATAGAATATAATTTTATTTTCTATTGTTTCTTTTGCTCATCGTCGCTTAATATGCCATTAAAATCAAATTTGGAAAATAAAACGCTAAACTCCAAGATTAGAGACTAATTATCAAACATTTACCATTTCATGAAAGATGAGGCTACATTCGGAAAAAGAATTAAATTACAATTGAATTCAGTTGAATTGCAAGAATAAAAAGCTTTCTGCTTCGAGTAAAATATCTAGCACTTTAATAAAAAGAGAAAAAAAGATTATCTTCTGACCGACCAACATCCTTTTCAACGCCAGGGGAAAAAAGCCCAACTACTGAAAATTAAAGATAGGATTGGATGACTTTGATCAAACGGCAATACAATGGAATGTTTTGAATTTCCATTTAAAAAAATAAAACAACTTTGAAAAGCCTCCACCGGAAAGTTGTTCATTATACTAATTTCACCAGTAGCGGGACTAATTTAAAAAGAAGTTTTAATTGCAAAACATGATATTAAATTGCAGTGCATTCATTACTTAGAATCAATTAAATATTTCCGCGATCAATATAGATCAGTTGTCTATACTGATGAGACATACATATATCCACAGCAGCCACACTATTTGTAAACTATGAACATGCAGACCTCTAAAAGGCCTCAAAATGTCTATTTCTAAGAGACAAACAACATCGATAGTAGTTCACGCTGGAGGTAACATTGGGTTTGTACTCAATGCAATGCTGGTATATAAACCGTCCCACAAACGCGGGGATTATGACCCAATTTAAACATCAATAATGATGATAAATGGTTTAAAAAAAACATTCCAAATTTAAAACCTAATTCTATCATAGTGATTGATAATATTCTATACCGCAACGTACAATTGAACCCAGCGCCGATGTCCGACTCTAGAAAATCTGTTATGGAGCAGTGGTTACGCGATAAAAACATTCCATTTAACGATATTATGTTGAAAACATCGCTATATAATATTAATAAAATTAATAAACCGAGATATAAAATGTTTAAAGTGGACTCATTGTTAAAAGAAAAGGGTCACGCAATGCTCCGACTACCACCCTACCATCCTGGCCTTTAATCTCATAGAGAAAATATGGGTTCATATAAAGGGTCATGTAGCTAAAAAGAATGTTTTTTTTTTAAATTGGACGATGCTATGAAACACGCCATAGACAAGATGGAAGAAATGCCAACCAGGGACTCCCAATGTTGGACTAATGTTTGTCGGCATATTATCGATATAGAAAATAATTATATGCTAGTCGAACCGGCTTTAGATAAGAATTTTAAACAATCTATAATTTGTAGTAAATTTTGTGGAAGTAGTGATGAAGTAATGGATAAAGTCAATTTAGATCAAAGTAGATCTAAAAACAATTTAGAAAACATGCATCCACTGCAATAACAATAAATATTGTTACCAATTCTCTTTCATATTACCAATTATTAAAACATTACAAATGATTAAAAACAACAAAATAAATAAAAATAATAAATATTCACTAGCTTGCAAACTCGTTTATGCGTAATCACGAATTGAAAATATCACAAGACGCTTTTCGCACATTTACCAACAGGAATAACCCCCCATTGTCTCAGTTATCCGGTTTTTGTCTTAAAATAAAAATTGTGTCCTATATACAGCATTATAAATTTGCAGCCATGGTGACACAACACAATAATCTTCATACAAAGCAGCGCCGCCACAGATGTCACTGACAAATGTGGTTTTATCACAAAATAATAGCAAAGTGTGGTTTTGTCAAAATTACTCATATTTTGCCTCACAATATCTCTACATTTTATCGCAAAACGAACTGATTATTCATCTATCAAAACTGATTAAAATGTCTAAGATTATAAAAAATGACAAATGGAGTTTTGTCCAAAAATGCATCAGTTGAATGTCGTAGCGTCAAAATGTCAACAGCACTAAAAATGTTAATTTGTTTTAAATACATAGTGTCAATTTCAAACATGCTGTCTAACAGTTGCTACTAACAGTTGAGACTGTCGACGATGTTAGGTGTCGTATAGCGGCTATAGTCCTTCACAAGGCAATTTGATTTACTGTCTCGTGCGGAGTTTTTAATGAGTGTATTATATATGTGAATGTATTTTTTGAGCCAGTGTTTCAGGGACCTAAATCTTTGACGCAGCCTGTAATCACCAAAAGAAAATACAGCATAATTCCAACTTTCACAATACTCTTTTCTGATCCTATTTGAGCAGTTTAGGAAATGGCATTGCATTATAAACTTTATTTTTAGCCACAGAATAATTAGGTAAAATATTTTTTAACAATATTCTGCAAAACAAGACCTTTTTAATTTCAGTATTTCGATTTAAAATTTCCACCAGATATGGGTTACCTGTGTTATGAGCGCCACAATTGTTTTTTCAGTTGCGGATACTCTGGACGACATTATGGATGAATCAGACGATGAGGAAGCAACTGAGGGTATTGTTTCGCAAGTTTTGGACGAGATTGGCATTGAAATTAGTGGAAAGGTATATTATTTTATTATTTTGATTACCTACTACCTGTTTGACTAGAAAATATTTGGTGTATTGATTAGACATAATAATGTTATTATTATTTAATGTCATTATTTTTATTTTACAGATGGCAAAAGCTCCCTCCGTGGACACCAAAATTGGCGCAAGGGAAAAAGCAGATGCCGAAATTGAAGCTCAACTCGCACGTCTCAAATCCTAATGATAAAGCAATAATACTGTTATTCCAATAATTAATTAAGATTGTTGTGTTTCGTAATAAATTACCGTCCTTTATTTTTTATTTATTCGTTTTTT
>JAOPUG010000384.1:22046304-22057594 GCA_027564375.1 Micropterix facetella | reverse complement strand
CCTCCAGATTAGACTACGTCCGAGCCAGCCGTGGCGGTCATATGCCAGAAGTCATATTTAAATTATAATGCCAGAAGGTTATCTTTCGAATAAAGTAAATTTCATGTCAATTTAGAAAATTCATCTCTGTTTGATTCCATTTCAAAGTTTTATACGTCTATAAAAAAACACCCTTTATATACAGCCGTCGGATTCACAGTCGATACTCAAGTCTCCTGTGACTATTGGCACTCAAAATTGCTATTCATAGTCATCCCTTCAGTGAGTAGATACTTGAAGGATATAACGATAGAATACTTGAACTCCAGCAGCTTAATTGCCTCTTTGCTATTATAATTTACTAGACGCATCATTGCTCAGTCTGACTCGTAATTTCGTTCTTGTTGTAGAATAAACATAATGTGTTTGTTATAGATGTATGTACTCCTCGATGTGTGACTAGTGTCTCCTGGCCTATCTCACACAATCGATTGGGAAACAAAGACCCTATCGATTGTGTATTGTAATAGGCCTTTTACTATCAATAGACACCGAGAGTACATCAGAAGCAAGAAATATATCTAGGTACATCAAAAGAAATTTATAATACATACTAAGATATTTGGAAAATCTAGAGAATGTCAACTTTTTGAAGTTCTGCCCTGGCACCTATAGCTCATAAATAAGTATTTTACCTTGTTCTATGAGTATTCTGCTTTGGTTGGCACGCCATTCGGCAACAGCTGTTTGCGACGAATGTTTGATGAAATATAGTTTCTTATTTACTTTATGCATTTCATGATGCTTGCTCTCAATTCTTACTTGACGTCGTGTTTCTAGTGAAACGGTATGATTTGAAACCGTTGATTGTATGATTCTTATGAAACAGGTCCTTTTTTTTTGAGAAGGAAGCATCGGGCTGTAAGGTAAGGTTGACAGATGCCCCGTATTTTACGGGTTATCTCTAAATATAATAAATAAAGCTCCCGTATTTTACAAAAATCAGATATAAGGACGCACAGCGTGCATCAACTATATGGCCCGTCCTACTTAATACTACGGACGGGCCAAAACCCACTAAAATTTGGAAAGTAACGAGTGAAGCGAAAACAGCACAACCCAATTTGACATTTTGTGAAAGGAAGGGCGCTATATTGATTTGTAGCAACTGTTCGCCGATTGGTTGCCACCGATGATATCGGGTTTTGTGAGTAAGAGATATAGCACACGAACTTCTGACGGCTATTCTGAAAGGCTATAGATTTATTTTTTGTACAGGAGTTTCGCTAGGCTGGAAGTATATGTATAGTTTCTAAATATTAGGTAATTGGTCAGTTTGGGGCACATTTAAGTAAATACGGCTAGTATACTCCCATAAAAAGGCGGTTATAGGATTAGTGAATCGCTGCCGGTTTGTAATAAGGATGTTGTCATACCATTAAGAGAATGTTAAATTCGATTTTCTTCTATACCAATAAAGTATTTTGTTCAAACGCATAGGTTAGAGGTTGTTGTACACCAACGCTATTTCACAGCCAATTTTCACTTACTGATACAACTCTATTACTTCACTACTGTCAGAATTAGTTCCGATTCTGAACACCAGGTTGCTTTATTTGACAGACGAGTCGATTCGTTTCTCCGTTCCGTTCATTCCTTGCTGTTTATGGCAAAGGGAAGAGACCTGTTAGGTCGGTTGTTTGCTAAGTTCTCCGCTCAGCGCTTGCTTCGTGTCGAAAAAAAACAATGTGTGCGTAAAACCTCGATCGCGCGCGGAGTGTGTGTTTTTCGCGGAAATACGAATTTTTACCTGCGCTGGATGTTTTTGCGTTTTGGCTCGGCGTTGACGAGCTGTCGACGGCTTGTGATTTGTGCTAGCGATAATACTGTGGAAAATGCTGTTGCACATTCGTTGTTTGATAATTTGACAATTTTCTGCTGATTTTGCGCCGCGAGAATGGCGAATTACGAGAACTATGAGAATCCGCAATATTCCGGAATGCCGCACCATATGTACCACCACAACGCGAAGGAAATCGAGTTCAAAGGTGAGATTAAGAATATGGATAGGGAATCTCGCAACAAGATCGAGAAAGATAGACGGACCAAGCTGAATAATTTCATCGAAGAGCTGGCGGTGTTGATTCCTCTCGTCTCCGACTCGACCCGGAAGATCACCAAAACGGGAATTTTGCGCTTGGCCGCTCACGATTTGCGAAAAGAGCATGTTTTCGGTGACTCAAGTCGACACTGTCATTTAGATCCGAGCATTGAAATGGTTAACACATTTCTGAATCTAATGGGCGGTTTCATTATCACGATGACGCGGAAAGGTATAATTTTAACCGTCTCATCGAATATACAACACTATTTAGGACACTGTCAGATTGATTTACTTGGGCAGAATATTTTTAATATAACACACCCGCATGATTATCACATATTAGAGCAAAATATCAGAGGTCCTGACGATTCCGATTGTAACGTTTTGCCGGATGAGCGTAAGGATTTCTGCGTTCGTTTGATGAAAGCGGGGACGCGCACCGAATCTCGACAGTATGAGACGTGTCGTATTGATGGAGCT
The DNA here is from genome assembly GCA_027564375.1 of Micropterix facetella. Lineage (NCBI taxonomy): Eukaryota > Metazoa > Arthropoda > Insecta > Lepidoptera > Micropterigidae > Micropterix > Micropterix facetella. The sequence continues at coordinate 22,055,031 of JAOPUG010000384.1, read as the reverse complement.
CTGCGCAAAGCGGACAAAGCAAATTCAAACACTGATGACCACTTGATTCGGCGACAGCGCGTGCGCCGTGATCGACCCATTACCTCTAGCGGCAACGACCTCGTGTTCATTGGCTTGGCCCGCATCGTTAAACGTCCGACCATACCGAGCACCCTCATCAAAATCAGTTATCAGGAGTATTGGACGCGTCACCTCATCGACGGTCGCATCGTGCAGTGCGATCAAACAATATCGATGGTCGCCGGATACATGGCTGATGAGATCCTCGGTGTCTCCGCGTTCACGTTCATGCACAAAGAAGACGTCCGCTGGGCCATTATTGCCCTCCGACAAATGTACGATCAAAATCAGGAATTCGGTGAGTCCTGCTATCGTCTAATGTCGCGCACCGGCCAATTCATCTTTTTAAAGACACGCGGCTTCCTCGAAATCGATCGCAAAACGAAAGCCGTGCAGAGTTTCGTGTGCGTTAACACATTGGTGCAACCGCAGGACGGCCGAGCCATGATCGAAAACATGAAGCGGAAATACTCGGCAATGGTGAATATAAGCGACGAGAACCAGCAGCGCGACGCCGCCGACATGGATGCGGAAAATCTTGAAGATCCAACGCAGTTGGAGCAAGTGATAATGCACCTCGTAACGAATCTGCCGATTCAGTATGTGGATTCCGCTGCGAAAGCGCCGGAGCCGCTGCCCGAGCCGTCGCCGTCGGCCGTACAGCCCGAATCGTTGAACATAATCCCTCCGGACCCGTGCGCTATCAGAAGCGCCATCGCCAAGAGTGTCTCCGTTCTCAGCTACGCCAGCGGGAAGAAGTTCTACAAAGATGAGCCCGCCAAGACACTCAAGCGGGCTAAGGATGAATTCTCGAATGACGAAGAAGAAGTGTGCAAACAAATGAGACTCGACTACCATTGATTAGACTGAAACGCCCGTTCGAGCCAAATTAATTTTACTATACGACGTGAGTACGTCTTATGTTGTTGTATTATACGTACAGTCCGGCAAATTTAAAGGCGTAAATCTTCACTTCTCGACCTGTAACACTCCGTTGCTGAATCCTTCAAACATGATTTTCTGCCATTCCATTACTACTGCCACCCTGTTGACCTGCAACGAGGATACATGGCGCAAGTGAGACCAATCCCTCGTCTCCAATCTTTTATTCCAATGTGTGAACTTTGTGCTCAGACGATAATCATCTAAGCCGCTTAGATGATTGCCATTGCAATTTCAGCTTAGCTATGTGGTCTCCGATATCTGCTATGTTGGTACTCGTGCCTCGTAGCGATATCCCAAGTGTAGAGACTAGACATATTTTAACTGGCTGCAAGTCGACCTTAGATCAAGGCCGGTACACCTCTCAGTGGCTCCTACGATCAAGGGATTAACAGTACTTTCCAAACCCCCAATACAGTTGATGTGGGATAGCTCAGCAGGCAAAAACATTCCACTCCAAAATCTTTTCAGTAACCGAGAAAGCTTCATACTGGATTCTGGAAATTGATTTAGTTTCTGGTCAGTTTAATTTGTCCTGAGTTGGCCGCGCATGTCTCCGTCCATATATAAATCTTTACTCCCTATCGTGGAAGGTGGCCTTTATTGTAGAATTAACAGGTCCATGGGAGACAAATATCCCCAATGACCATTAGTACAAAATAGATACTATGATCTTCCGAATGCCGTTACTCGGAACGGCTTCACTGTTAACTTTCAAGCGGAGTAAGTTAGCTCTCATGGCCTGCCAGCTAAATCTATGTTTCATCTCTTTAAAGGTCTCTAGAAAAATAATCAACTCTTTCCTAGAAAACCAATGATAAATCGCAGTTTCCGAATCTCACGCATGCGGCAAGATAGCTATCCTAAAACTACCACAGCGGGTCGTCAGTTGGAGTCCATCAATCAAACACTAGAAGTGTATTAATAATATTATGACACTCGACTCCGGCCGGTGAATTCCACTGTAGCTCCATTTGTATTTATTATTTATATACTTCAGGCAACTCTCTTTATGTTCTCGCCTCTCTGGCCTGGAAGGCCGCATCTGGGCTGTTAGAATATGCGCTGATTTTCTTTCTTGCACTGCAACCGTGGACTTTACGTCCAGTCTAGAATCGAGCATCCCCTTCTAGCCGGTATTGAGAACCTAACTGCCACTTCTCAAGATAGGTTTTAGTAAACTAAAATCTAATATGATCCGACCACTCTGTGACAGCAAACTCATTATGGCATACTTTCTTATTAAAAACAATATAACTTGGCCAGCTGGTAACATTAATCTATGTCATCTCTGTTAGCCTCAGCCGTGCTCTCATAGTGCAATCCAAATGGCAGAAATATCAAACACATCCTTGAATTTGCTGGACAATAGTTTCTTTTTTGCCATTGTTTTGTGATATATTAATTATTTATTAATGTAATAATTTAGCAAATTTAACATGTTTTTTGGAATTGCTGGAATGTTCTCGTCGGGTTGAGTAGAAGTCAGGGTTGTCTCGCTATCATTTGAGATCGCCAGATGTTCAAGATTTCTCAAATTCGGATTAAGCGGTAACAGTGGATCAAATACCTCAATTGCACATCTACCAAATTTTAGCTTAAGCCATCTGATTGACCTGTAATTACCTCGTTATTTGTTCTTCGTTTTAATATATTTGTTGATTCATAACGTTAAATCTTTGCTCATATCGACCGTTCGTGCCTCTCGTTCCGAACAAAATATAACATTTAATTTTGTCCGTAGCTTCTCTGAGTCGCGCACCACCGCGAACATTCCGTTTCTCTTGCAAGGAGTGATCAAAGCAATGTTTATACATTATTCTTACTTGTCCTTTTATTATATTGTTACGCGTCATCACCAAGAGTAGCGTTGTTTCCCTCGTTACAGGAGATCATACAAATTTGGATGTGGTTATTCCATGTATGTGTAGACTATGATAGGTTGTCTATGTGATTATAAGTCCGTCCTTGTGCATAGTTTTTAAGTTATGCACAATAGAGTTTTATTGGAGGCACTGCATATAATTTTTGTTTTTTGATTACGTTTAAAAATAAAAATATGGGAAGTTGTATATGTGTCAACTGTTGTTGGTCAAACTCTAGAAATTAATGCTAATTTCCTATTGAGGTGTTTAGTGTGCATTGTCAGTGTTTTTAATTCGGAAAATTTCCTTGGACAAATACCTAATTGCATCGCTGATGATAAATTCATAACTTTGTCAAGGAAAAAAATAGATTTTCATGCGACACTTAAAAATCCATAATATCATTTTAAAATATTCAACCTCTATACACTATTGTAACAAAACTCCAAAATAAACGATACTTCAATAACCTCAAATCAATAAACAGTGTAGAGGATATGCGGCGAATGAGCACTCATACAAAATTACGTTTATCTGGCAATATAATTTATTTGTTTTTTTTTTTAAATAAACAGTCGAAAATTAAATGTAACATAATTAGGAGAGAGCGGGCTGTAACAGGTTTTCTACCGCTGGTCTCAACAATGGAAGGATAACTTATTCCAAATGTTGATGCGAGTGGGTAACCAGGAGCATAGAGTAATATACTTTACATTTTTAGCTATTAACTGAAAGAAAATATGCTTAAAAGGAATAGTTTAATAAAATGTAAAAAAAACATCTTACCCCATTATTGGGGCAAGATGGGGTATCCATATTATTGTATAGAGGATGACGACTGGGAAGCAGTTACAATTCTTGTCGCAGTGAGTACAAGGATGCATCGTCCACATCTTCTACATCTGCATTGTGCCCAATCGCTGCAATTTTGGCATATAATCCATCCTTCATTAGAGTCCATATAACGACCCTTATAGTAAAGATATTGTCTTGTCTTCTTCCTCACTTTCTAAAGACGACATTCTTTGCTAAAATGGATTTAACTAATTGATTTAGAACTGTTGAGCTACTTAGGATTTATTTTTCTAAGAGGTAAGATGGGGTACCATCACCCCATAATTCCCCGTAGAATACTTTTTTAGAAAGCATTGTTGCCACGTCTACCTCAATTTGTATATAAAAAATATACGAATGTACCATAAACTACACTTATAGATAGTTCCCAAGTAAACACAAGAATGAACGTAGCTAGCGCCACTGCAGCTTAGAAAAACCTTCCAACCCCGTCTTGCCCCCTACCCAGCCATGCCCCGCTCCTTTAATTTATATGCAAGTGCCTCTAATAACCCACTATAAAATCAGTGATCGTGATTTAATCATTGCGATTTCTGCCTCGGAGATGGTAACATTCTGTATGAAATGGGCAAAGTTTTTGATCACCCCTCGTTGAAAAAAATTAGCAAAGTATGAGGGTTTTGTTAATTCTTCATCCTTTAAATTTCCTTATTGCAGAAATAAAGGTTGTGCTCTCATCATATACTTACACTAATATTTTTCAGTGTAAACTATACATATAATTTTATACATACATACTATATTTTTAATATTCAGGTATTTTTGTTATATTTAAACAAAGCGGAATCATTTCATCGGTGTAAATAGTATTTTTGTACAACTCTGTCTAATTAAATTGAAATGGTCAATTCGTTAACTTAGACTGTAATATTCATTACGAAGAGAATGATATTTTATGATATATGCAGTTTTAAGAGAGTGTATCTTTACAACTCGTGGTAAATGTGTATGCACGTCATTTGTTAATGTTGGAATATTGGATATAGTCTGGATACAACGATTTTCAGTATGTACTTACAACTACTGCAGAATCTCGATTTTCCAGTTTGATAAAATATCTAAATCTCATTATCATTAATATTTTTTTTTCTCAAGAAACAAGAAGGTAACCTTGGGGAATGCCTATAGATTAAATAATCAGTTTTTACTCTTCCAAGAGCTGATCGCTTACAGGTATTTTGAGTCAATTGGATTCCACCGAGTTTCTGCTGTATATTGGATCATTTTTTCTTTCTTCTGTATCATTTTAGCCTTAAGTGTTATTAAAATGACATCGAAATGTTATGGTCATCTGCGAAATCGTTATTCGGCGTATCCCTCTATGTTTAATATGATTATAAAAGAAATATACCTAAGGCTGTTCGTAACGACTCAGTTTAAACTATTCATATTCGTTTAGAAAATATTGAAGTTATAGTTAAAAACTACCGAAGTCAGCTTTCGGTCAACTCAATTTTATGTAATTGCTACGATTGAAAGTCATTAATTTTTCGTTTTTAAATTAAATTTATCTCTGTTTTTTATAATGACCACTTTTGACGTAGAAAATGAAAGGCTTCCGAGCGTCGCAAATACACGGAGTTAGGTTCGCCGAAAGCTTATTTTTCATACATGTTTTACTAATCAAATAGTAGCTATAACACCAATATATCAAAACGTATGGAACATAAGAAAACGTGATCAAAAATAAATGTTCTCAGGAGTCGTCGCGAGAGACTGTCACGCAATGTTACGTTGTATTCACGATTGTGTAAAGGGCCTATGCGTTAATGAAAAGTGACTTTTTACGAGGTTTTTGAACTCAACGCGAATTGCTAGTAAATAAGTAAATTAAAGTTTTGTCTTCGTCATCAAAGTCGAAAAATAGGGAAAATATAATTAATTTAAATTTATAAAGATTTAATTTAGGGTATATTACCTCACGTGGCATATATCTTTGCACTGGGGTTTGTGTACTCGGCAGGTTTTTGCTGAATGATCAAGACTGGTATTTTTTAAAGATTATATTTAAAACGGTTTAATACAATATGAGACAGCTAAAACTTTATAGTTAAGTACATTCCGGATCACTCTACCTCCACTTAAAAAGAAAAACGGAAATCTGGTCGCTGAAGCTGTCATTTTATCATTATTTTTTGTGGAAAATTTGTTTTAGGTGTATAATGTACCTACCTACTGATTAAGTACCTATATATTTTTGACGAATGTTATAATTTTCTCTTAACGTGTTATATAATTGTGAATTTTATTAAATTTAAGATTGTAAATATAAATGCGTTTTTGACGTTATACTCTTGTTTTTAATAAACTTAATAAATTTGAGGAAACGAAGCGTTGTCAGGTTTAATTTAGGCTAGGCCTTTACGGTGAGCAAGGACGAACGCATTTACTTAATGATAAATCCAAATTACACTGTCACTCGTCACTGTCTATCATGAGCTCTGGTGCTTACCTATTGTAGCTATGAATAATGTACGTATTCGTTTGGCTCAAAAGTCGAAATTGGACGAGTGATACGACCGCAGTGCGTTTTGGCTGTTAGGGACGACATAAATGACATTTACGTTTTGGCCAAATTGACCACCTGAACTTGTACAATATTTGGTAGCAGAGCCTTTAAGCTTTCTTGTATTGAAATGGCGTCCATTAATTACGTTGGCTCAAAAAGGGAGGGGACAGGTTCGGCAAAATCTCACGAAATCTCATTTAAAGAAGGGGGGAGGGGGGAGAATGAAAATCTCACATCGGCTTTTTAATTCAGAGACTATACATTATTATAACAATTGTGGTTGTCACCTGCTACGGGCGCACCCGTCCACCCCGAAGTATTTCAACGAACTTTATCGCTATATCACCCCGGAGTGAAACACTGAGACTTGATGGACAAAGATAAATCTACGTACCGAGCTCTACCACTGCCCATCAGGATCCTACGCCTTACAGTGAGGCACTGGGAATTGCCACCCAGCGGGCAGCCTCTCCTCATGACTCCCAGATTTGGTCGGATTCCTCCGACCACCCGTCTGGTCACGGGTTCGAAGTCACTTGCGCAATCCTCTACCTCAAGTAAACGACAATTCCTAACTGGAATAATCGCGGATACGGGGCGTCCTTTGCTCGGCACCTCACCCTAAGTCGGATGGCCCACATATCGTTTCTAAGGGTAGATAGCTTGAGGTACCTACTTATCCCGCTGTTTTATTAGGTCACATTACGCTTCCAAACCCCTCCGGGTCTCAGTCAGTGACAACACGGCCGGTATGCCTGCCCCCTGTCCCATGCGTCAGCTGTCCAGTTCCGCCAAATTTCCGTCTCCAGATCCACCGCACAGTGAGTTCATCAGGTTGTCCCTCTTCGAGGAGGCTCCCGGATAGGAGCTGAGCCGGCCAAGTTGACAACGGCCATCATAACCTAGGCTACACGGAACCGTTAGGAATCGCTAACATTATTATAACATATTAAACATTTTGTATTACAAAATCAATCCCGGGCATAGACAATATTAAATTAACCAGATTTTAACACATCAAAGATGACGGACCCGCTTTGATTTTATGCATAAATATACAACTGAGAAATTTAATTTTAGTTTATTCTTTTATTTTATAAAATAGCGTTATTAATAGGCGAAAAACAAAAAAAAACTTAATATATTCACACAAATATAATTTACTACAATTATTAAGTAGTATTTAGTGGTATGAATCAAAATAAATGTAATTAATTAAAAACTATAGGGAAAATGATGATACCTCACGTACTTAATGGACGCCCCCTAAACTCGCTGTGACTGCTTCGTTGAGAATCTTCCTTTTCATTCTGCCCTATCCTAAACAATAATGGAGAAACTCGTGTTTAAAAAACCGATCCTCGTCATTCACTCTTCGCCTTTGCTTCTCTGCGCGTAAGACCAAAAACGTCACTGCAAATAGTCAAAAAGTCCAGGAATTGCGCATGCAGGCTTTTCGTCACCCGCCATACTCGGCAGTCCTTGCTTCAACAGTTTCAATTTTCTTTTCGGAATTTGGATATATTTTTATAAAAGAAATAATCGATTCCAAGGCGCTAGTAAAAAATGCCTTAAAAGCGTTAATTGAATCTGACCAACGAGAGTTTTACAGCATAGGCATTAACCAACTCCTATTTAAAAGGCAAGACTGCATAGGTAAATATGGGTCAATAATTTGATTTAATTTAATATATGTTTTTCATTTTTTTTGGTGTAATTTTCTTTTTAGAATAGTAGATATCTTTAGACCCTTGGGATATAGTATATTTGTATTAAAGGATATCCATAAAACGCTGGTCAGTCACGCTGGATCTGAAGACCCCCTCTAGTTTGTTCAGATTTGTACTTAATACGTAGGCATAATACAATTATACAAAATTAAATCCAAAGCAAAACATTAAATATATATGTTTTTATAATGAAATTTGAGAATTATTCGGCCATCCAGGGATTGGCTAAACATTCGTTAACCTCAATTATAGGTACTGCCTGGGCTATGTCCGTTCGGCCGAGAGAAATCTCACAAATATGCCCTCTTCGTCCATCAGTGCATTTTGAGCACTTGTAAACTCGTCGTATAGGTGGCATAAGAGTTCACTGGCTCTATGTACTGCCACTCGTATTGGTCGCACACGACCCTGTACACTGCCAGATACTTGCAAGTCTTTATGGTACATTTTGTTAATATGTTGATGCAGTCTTCTTTATGGTATAGTATGAATGAACCAACGGCGAATCTTGCGCCGTGTGCAGCTCAAAACGGCAAATCGTTCAAACTAACGACTCCCTTTGCCTTGTTGACTTGGTCATGGCGTTGTTCAGTTATACAATAGAAATACTTGTTCGACCTTGTTACATAGAAGTACATACTTGGGGGTAAGTATGTACTTCTAATGCTTATCCATAGATATTATAGTGATGGCCATCCGATCTCGGGTGAGAGTTGCCGAGCAAAGGCCGCCCCGTATCCGCTACATCCCAGTTAGGGATACCGCT
>JAOPUG010000384.1:21901518-21916147 GCA_027564375.1 Micropterix facetella | reverse complement strand
CATTAAAGTTCTTGTTATAAACTAATAATAATAATAAGAGCACCTGAGGCGCCCACCAAATAGATCAAATTTCGAATGTTACAGGAGCCGCCTCCTCCTTCCCTTCCTCCCTTCCTCCCGTTCTCCCTCTCCCTCTTCTCCTCTATTCCTCCCTCCGCTCCACCCTCCCCGTCGTCACTCTCACCACTGCACAGCATCTACAACGTTACGTGTTACGGGATGTCAGTGAGTCAGTGATGAGCATAAGTATATAGTCTAATTACTAGTAGAAATGTACATATTATTCTACAGGAAAATGAGCTGGAGAAGTTAGCATATCACCAAAATTTATTAAAATAATTACCTATAGCATACTTTAATCGGCATACTTCCCAGGATGAGTTTCCTCGGTTTATATATGCCAAAGCCTAAACATCATGAAACTATTGAAAAGAGCATTGTATTAATCTTCCAGTACTATAGACCAAATTCCCTTTGACTTTATCACTGATCTATAAATCGTAATATTCAGTTTATATAGGCAATAGACATACCGGTATTTTCCAGGAGTAATCGGCACCCACAGCAATACAGAACCTTCATATTTAAGAGCTGGGTCCACCTTCACAGTTATATCAGGACAAGGGGCGTAGGTCGATACCACTAAAGTTCCAGGAGACTTCACTACAAAATGATAAAGAAAATAGTAAAATATCAAAAACTTTAAAACGCATTTACAAATGTAGTTTGTTGCTACACCCATTGATTTATGAGTATGCAATCCATCCTGGCTATCTTACAAGAGTCCACAAAGACCAAGTACATTATATTACATTACATTACATTCGTAGCCAATTGGCGAATTTACCGCTCTTGGACGTGTTCGAATAAATAGGTAATAGCATAAAAACTACTGTAAGTAATAAGTAGTTATTACAAGCTTCTTTCATGCTACTAGTACTGAGTATCTTACTTATTGAAAGATAAATAAAAAATATAATGAGTTGATTATCATAACTGGATAAAATAATTTAAAATAATCGTGAATTGTTAGAACTTATGTAAGTAGACAAAATATTTTAAAAATTAATAACTAAAATACAAAGAAAAAATCAAAAACCAGTATCAAAAAAAATGTTTAAATGACTACTTATATAAAAATATCATTAAATGGGTATGTACTATGCTTGTAAAGTCATAATTCAGTCAGATTATAGAAAGGGTGGCCTATCAGCATCTCCTTTATGGTTTTTCTGAATTTTACATCCTCTAGCTGTTTAATAGTGGTAAGAAGTAGATTGTAAAATTGAATGCTTTAGAATTTAATGTAAGTAGCTTCTCTGTACTTTTGCCAGTCTGATTCGGGGTAGGCGAACAACGGAGCTATAGTGAGTACCCGGAAACACACCTACAGTTAAAACTTACGAAATACGACTGAAGAAGACTGATGACATCATTTACCTAGGCTGCAATTTGAACGACAACTAGGATATGTGCAAGGAGATAAAAATCCGCCTTGAAAATCCGGAAGTACATAATTTCAGAAGAAAAAGGTATTTTTCAGAGAAACATCAACCTACATCTGAAGATCAGATTTCAAAGATGTTCCGTATTATCAATATTATTATATGGGTTGGAAAAATTGATACGTCTATCGGAGGATACTACGTATAAGCTAGGTTGACAAAGTCAGGAATGAAGATGTATATATTTCTTATTATTATTATATCTTTATAACTGTATTATTATACCTCACATAAATTTTACTTAATATAATAACTAAGATTTAGTGAAATGTTTTATATAATATTTATCCCATATATACTGATATTATAACCCAATACTGCAGCAGCCTTCTATATGGATCCAACAGAAAAACACTGCACTAAATATCACTTCAATACAGGCTCTGCCTAGTGAAGTGATAAATCCCGCCAAGTATATTTCCGGGACTTAAAATCTGTATTATCATGTACGATTAACTAATTATATGGAAATTAATTATGTAAAAAAGGGATAGATAAATAAATAAATAAAAGCGTATGAGCAAGAACATAGAAATATTGAAAACAATAAAGATCTGCAAACTCGAATACTTCACTCATGTCATGTGCCATTCCGAAAGATCTAAGAAGGAGTTAATAATTTTCCTGGAGAGACCAAGATCCTTAAAGCGGTGAAACAGAGATTTGGCTGGGACGCCACGAGTGCCAACTTCCACCGCGTGAAGGTGAACAGTGAAGTCGTTCCGGGTGATGGCATTTGCGAGATTTTGGTATTTGTTTAATTTGTACTTGTAGTTTCTTTTGGGATATTTGATTCTCATGAAACAGTCAATTCTACAACAAAGGCCATCTTTCGAGATGGGGAGTAAAAGCTAGATCTGGACGGAGGGCCGTGCATCCGAGACTTTCAGGCAATTGATACTGCTTAGAGACCGAACGACCTCCAGTATCCAATCTGAAGCTTTCTCGATTATTGAGAAAGGTTTGGGAGTGGAATGTTTTTTGCCTTAAGAGTCATCCCGCAACTGTATTTGTGGTATGGAGGATACTGAGAGGCTAATTACCTCGCAAATAACAGCAAAATTTTTATTATGGTGATAAGTATACTATCCTTGATCTAATGCCGCCTTACAGCCAGCTAAAATATATCTAGCTAAACAAGGAGTATTACTACAAAGAGGATATGGACTATCCTCTGAATAGCTCTAACAAGCAATGTTACCGAGGTCTGGAGGTGTATGTTGAAAGGCACTTAAATAAATTCAGTATATCTGGTGTCCAGTCATACAACATTACCTTCCAGTACAATGGAGGAGGAAAGCAGCGATAGCCAACATTTGGTAGCGGATATGGCATGTTTGCAGTGGAAAATAACAGTTGTATATCTCCTGATCCTGCCGTTATATCTCTATATAAACTATCTATACTTTTTCTTCTTCTTCTATATAAATTAACCAAAATGGGGATTTTTCCGAAGATATTAATAAAAAAAAGGGTGCCATACCTGGTATACTCTGTATTTAAAAAAAGGGATAGACTTACCAATATCATCGTTGACTCGCGCTTTCATAGACATAGAATCTTTTCCACCGTCGACTGCCACTCCAAGCTCTGCCATTCCATCGCAGAGGGCCTTGCAAGCCCGCACAAGCAAAGCGCCATCTTTACCCGTCTTTCCCGGCCACATCCAGTTGCCAGAGCACTTGACGTCTCTCAGATCAGAGATACCAGCAAATACCTGAAGATGGGAGTTTAATGATATTTTTTTAAAGTATAGATGGGTGAACACAACCAAAACTGGACAAAGGACTGAAAATACACAACTGTGATGGCATTAACTGTTCAGCTAATAGAATAAATGAATTTCGTGAATAAAATATTTAAGAATTCAAATGATAACTATTTACGATGGCATTAAGAAATCAACAACAGTGCAACCAGAATAAGAAAATTAATTCATTGATTTTAAAATATACGTGCACTTGGTCAATCTGCTAGTGTAATTTACTTATTTATTCGCAACAAAACTTACAACTAATTCGTTTTCCAAAAACAAATTATATGTGCCTTAAAGCTAAGAACAATAATGACATAATTATTACACTAAAGATTTTCAACCGATAGAAACAATATAACTCTATCCTTAAATTTATTGGGATTGGTCATAAATAGATTGATGTGCAGACTACCGCTTACATGGCATTCAAGTGACAAATAGCTCAGGCAACCTCCCCACCTGGACGATTATGCGTTAGTGCGAGCATGCGGCCTAGCGAGCAGTTCATGTACCCTCGCTCGCAAGCAGTTATCGGGTACATACAGACCAAATCTCCTTCGAATAATCGGCTTTCACAGCAGTTGTACATATGACAAAGTGTCAACATATCCTGCTGCAGGTGCAGCGTGTTATACCCGACCATTCACAAGAGAAATCGGTAGGATATAAGAATACCCAAACCGTTTACAGTAGAGAAAATATATAAAAGTTTCTTTCCACGATGAGTATATAGGCAATCTCTGATGGACTCCAAATCGAAAATAAGAGACTGTCTATTGTCGCGAACAAATATTAATAAATAAAATGATTATTCTCATATTGCACACATAATAGGCCAGTCCGATTGCGTTTCTTCGTGGATTTGAAATTAGTTCATGCGAACGAGACAGAGCTATTGCTACGTTAAAGCGGAATATGAAATGAACGATAGTCAATTTTCTCACACTAAAACTACCTGCCGAACTTATAGCCATCCAAATACATTTGGTGTGGCCTCAAATTTAGTGTTTTTTTTTTTTTGGTGGGTAGTTTTAATGCGGAAAAGTGACAACAGTTAATTTCACATTCCGCTCTAACCTATTGCCCTGTCCCATTCACATGAACTAATTTCCAATTTAAGGTCACGAAGAAACACAATTGCATGTATCACTAAAGTAAAAAAAAATATGAATTCACCAGGTTGGTCATGGCCTCAGCGAGGGTCATCCGGCCACCGGCTTCAGGGCTGATGAGTCCCTTAAGGCACTGAGTGCCGATGGAAGTGGCCGCTCCTTCCACTCCCCAGAAAGACAGTCCAATCAACGCATAATCGGCCAACGGGGTATGAAGAGGACCGACGCATTGCTGCTGTGCTACAAGACCCGTCACGCATCTGTCAACCTAAAAAAGATAAATATTATACAATTTATCAATTTCTGTTTTTTTTAATTACTGAACGGCCTTGCATAGGTTTTTAAAGGATTTCTATATCAGCATAAAAAATAAGATTTTGTTGAAACCTAATTGAGATAATTATCCACCCCAAAAAATGGTTTATTGACATTACGATGTCTAATATTAAAAGATTTGTCTCTCTGCAGACACTGTAGCGTTCAGCACTTCAAGTTGAGAAAAAGATATCTGTCTCTGTTCCTAACCATATAAATATAACAGAACGCCCACTTTTGGTGTATTAGAAAAATATTTTGAGGCTTGGAAACACAAGGAGTGCAAGTATTTTATGAAACAGGATGACCAAAGAAGTTTGATTTACATGTAAATAGACATCCTAAGCTTTAAATGCATTTGGTATCTACATATTAATAATAAAATACATAGCTAAAATAACACTAGATCTATTTGTATCCTAACAAATTTCCAATTAAGCAGATGTAATATGGACCTTATCTCGAAAAATGGCAAAATGTTACTTGGTCTCCCCAACCCAACCGCGGTGGTTGAATGGGAGGCAGCGGCCTGCTTGGCGGCTGGGCGGCTGGGTCGACACGGGACACCGCAATGGTGATGAGCCGCTATTCCAACCGCATCAGGCGGCAGGCCGCTTCCGCGAACCGCCTGGGCGGCAAGTCGCTAGTGCGTATAGGCACTTAGCGATTTATTTTAGAGTTTATAGTAAATATTAGTATTATCAAATTCCTTATTCAGCGAGAGCCACATATCCAACCCATTATAATTCAGTTCAGTTCAGTGCATTTATTTGCATAATTATTTTTATGTGAAAAGTGCAAAGACACACCTATATATGATGTCAAAGGTACATATTTATCAAAATTATGCCATTTTAATTATTTATAAAGTTATAATATTTACAATATTTAGTACGAAAACAAAGTGCCTATACTTAATATCTGAAGATTAACGTCAAAGAATTAGTAACTTCATTGTACATTCTTCAAAGAAGTCCCTTATGGAATAATACATTGGATTAGTAGATACTTCTTCTTGCTACACTGCGCAAGTTATCAAACGGCTACAAGTATGTCTACACGAGCTTTCAAGCATTTTTGCAAGTATTTCCCAAAGTAAACACCAAGTTTGTCACAATGTTTATAGAAAAGAATTATTATAACTATAGTTTACCTTGTTTGTCAAAAATCTTTTACTTCCAACGGCAACAAGTCTCAATACTCTGTCCAAAGCGCTTTCTACGGTAATGTCTTTTGGAAGAGCCAAAGGTTTCATTTTTGCATCACCAGAGGTCAGATCAAATGTCTTCCGTGGCATATTTCCTATAGAAAATAATACAACAATATTACATAATAATATAGACACCTGACCTAAGGAACCTCTGGCTACTAACTATTTACAGGTCGATAAGTATAACTTGAGCCGATTGAATACACACAAATTGAATACATGAGGCATTATATAGTCATACAAGGTGTGCTAACTAGAAATTGTGTCAACAGAAACAAATAATAGGATGCTGTCTTGTTTTACCGAAACGCGTGGCCGCTTGAAAGTTCCGAGGAAAAGAGATAACTCCTCTCACCAAACAATGCTCCTTTCCTTTTTGAATTTTTTTTTAAATCTCATAATAAGTATTGGGCAATCGGTTAGACAAATTTTGAAGTGCCATCTCCTTTTGGAGATATTCCATTTTTTTTTCCTGAAGTTGCCGCTTGGAATAGAGAAATCATAATTCAAATTCTTTTACGTTTTTATTGGGTCGCATTCTTGTACGTCTGTTTGTCTATTTGGTACAAATGTTGCAAACGACTTTAAACTGACTTCCCGATATCCGACCAAAGCGCAGCGCTGCCTAGCGACGGAGGCTGGTAAGTGGCGCTGCACTTTCCTTGTTAAAATTTAAAAAAGAAATGTTTGCTGTCAACTGCTTTGAAATACAAAAACTTAGTAAATTAAATTTACTTATCGTGAATAAAAAGTAATTGACCAATCGAGCGAACATAGATCCCACTAATATTGTGTTGGGCCTGCACAGTCCATAAAATGCAAGTATATACAGTAGACCATGATGTTGTATACCTCGGATCTGCACTATTTGCTAGAAGACAGGCACATGTAACATTAAGACGTATCATATCATTGGATGGATTAAGAATGGAGGAGCTCGATTGCTCAAAACTAAGTGGAAAGTCACCGTGCAATGAAGATGCAATGAAGGAGATGGACAGAATACGACAACTAGGAGCTGCAGCACCATGAATGAGTCATTTATTTAAAATGTTCCACAAGACTAAAAAGCAGAAAATAACTATTTAAAAATATATATTTTTTTATTTTACCACGTTTTCAAAACGGACTAAAAATATAAAATAATGTCTCTTAGCCCCATACAGAAAACGAAATACGTGGGGCGCATGCAATATATAATTAATTGATGCATGAATAGTTCATAGTTCACACCTAAGTCACTAACAATAGAATCCCACGTTCTCATCAATCACAATTCATCGCAAATTTATGAAAGCTCTTCAAATCCTGCATGCGGATTTTGAAAGAGCGACAAGTTTCCCCATCAGAATGTGTTTATCGACTCCGCCACCTGCCACTTAGTTCAATTTCAAGAAACTGTGTGTTCTTGAATTTAAGAAACCCAAGGATCATAGATATCAAGTGTTGAGATTTGAGGATAAGCAAGCAGTTGGACTTTGCTCAAACATATTTGAGCGACAACAAGATCAGAGTTATTATTTCCCAAATATATGCCTACTTGAATCTAGGATGAATTCCTAGTAACTTAGGTGTGAACTGTGAACTATTAATGCATCAATTAATTATCTATTTCATGCGCGCAACGTTTTTCGTTTTCTGTATGGGGCAAGGAGAAATTATTTTATGCTTTTTAGCTCATTTTAAATACGTGGTAAAATAAAAATAAAAATTTATTTAAATAAATATTTATATTCGGGTTGGTTTCTTTCCGGCTTAGATAAATGAGTTTCGTTTCTCGTACGACATTTTTTATTAACTGCTTGTGGCTGCGATTGTGAAATCAGGAAGATATGCGTTTTTATGATCGCTGGGTTGAGGTATTTTTCTGAGTAGCTATTTTCCTAGGGATATGTATTTCTAGTTTTGGCGCGACTTTTCGCTGCAAGAGTGTTTTGCAACCCCGCGAGTCGCTAGAGTTTATGTCGGCATCGTACCGTAAGGCGTTCTTGCCGCGATGCCATTTTTGGTCCGAAGTTTCACTTTTTTTAATCAACTCTCAAAATTGCGCCTACTAGCCCCGGTCTCTTCTAATTATTCATAATTCCCTCTTCATATTTGATTTCAGCATCAAACCGACAGTCGCTAGGATTGGAACTGTATCCTTGGGTGGCACGTTTGACTCATCAGATACAGACTACAAAATCGACCACATCGTCGTTCATCCAGCATACAGACGCTCATCCAAATACAACGATCTGGCTTTGCTCAAGTAAGTCTCAGTCATCTTTTCAAATTCTTCATTCCCCTGTATTTTATACAGAAGGTACATGATGAGGGCCTCTGCACATTTGATACCACCTGAGTGCATTAGCGAATTTGTAGGAAATATATTGCCTGGGCAACGTGTCGTCAGACTATATAGTTACGCTCATTACTGACTCACTGACTGATGACGTAACGTTGTAGACGCTGTGTAGTGGCGGGAATGGCGGCGGCGGCTAGGGAAAGGGGAAGGGGGTGGGCGGGGGGCTGTAACGTTCGAAATTCGTTCTATTTGACGGGCGCCTCAAGCGCGCAACAACCAACTAGCATTGATTAAATAACAAGAGTTACAAAAATCGAAGTTGCGATTATTGTAGCCGAGTTTAAAAGTGTTCGTATACCTACATCCCGATACGTTAGCGACGAGCAAAATACGATTCAATCATGTTCCAACATCCAACATATATAATATAGTGGCCACTAAAGGCACGAGTAGTCTTATCTTTGTTTCTAGCTCCTTTCGCTTTATTTATTTTTAGCTCTAAATACCTTGTTCACATTTGGACATCTTTAACGTTTTTAATTATTTTTGTTTGTTAGTGTTTTTTATACTTATATGTTATGTACGTTGCCAAACCTCTTAGCTTATGGCACAATACTATTAAAAGACAGAATACACTTATTCTTATAAGATTAATTTAGGAACGACATTACAGACATACGCGCCAGGACGGCCGGTTTCCCACACTGTCTACCAGTATAGTAAGGATACTTAGAGTATTAATAATCTAAGGTTGGCTAGCTAGCCAACATCTAAATATGTAGGCGTAATATTATTGAGGCTCAAGTACTTTTCAACAATTTGAATGGCCATTCTGTAATGTTCTAGTGATGTAAGTAAAATAAATAAATAAAATAAATCAATAAATCGATAAATATACTTCTCATACAGATTGACGAGGTCTGTTACATATACGGGTGATGCCCATCCGGCTTGCTTGTACACTGCGAATGATGATCCTGCTGGAAGAATAATCGTCACTGGATGGGGACAAACCTTACTCTCGGATTGTAAGAGAAATAAGTTATAATATTTTATTAATTTTATGATAATATTGCTACGTTTCCTAATGAGATAGCTTTGATACGTCCATCCTCCACCAATGGTTCTTTTGCATCAGGCTAAAGCATCTGTCGATAGGTCGGCGCTTGCTGCGGCCATTATCAATGCTTCAGATATGTACGTGCAGAACCCGCGAGATGCAGCTGCACTGTTGTGGTCTGGAGATTGCGTCGCGGTGCCGCTCACCACAACGTCTCATGCAGTGTCACTTTTTTGGTTATATGGAAATGTATGGGGTGCAATCTTTCATTGTATAGTATAGATAGACGCTTTATCACAAGCCTATGCGTTCAATATTTCGATGAATGCGATGTGACACGGTGCGATACAAACATGGATTCCGAGAACTACCCGTGTTTAGGCCCAATTTCATGAAAATCGATAGGCTCTTGTTTCACTAAATGCACTTTCTCTCTTTCTCGTTTATATTATTTTTCTGCCCTCCTATCCGAAATAATAATAATATTATTAATAATAATAAATGGCCAAGTAGCAAAACTGATGTGGTCGCATCTGATTATTTTGTTTTCGGTAAGTTTTTTTCCACTTCCAGTGTTTTCCAAAATATGAATGGTTTTAGCAGGGATCCACAGCTCTGTTAGACAGAAAATGTTTCTGTGAATTCATCTTTAAGTCGTTCCTTGGGAGATGCGAGTTCTTATTGGGTGAATACTTACATTCGTTCAATATCAGCACACCTGTAGTAGGTATCCCGAAAGTATCTTATATAAGTATCGATCAAGTCTTCGCGCTTTCTGTGTTCCTCCAATTCTGTGAGTCCTAGGTAACTCGATTGTCTTAATGTTCGCGGTAGCTTTTTGAAGCCTCTCTGCACTCTCTCAAGCAGGTCAAGATCCTTCACAAAATAGGGACTCCAAACATCATAATCAAATTCTATTTTAAGAGAAAATTATTAAAGGACTCAATGATGCATACTCCATGGAAGGTTTTTCGCACGCCTACCTGCAATTGCAAAGTTCTCCGATCTCCAGACCGGATTCGTGCAAATCCTTGCGGTGTTGTGTCGTCGTGACACTAGGCAGTTGCCTCAAACGGTTTTCACACATTCGACTGAAAATGCGAATATCGCTTTTAAAATTACCTGATGAAAACACCCCATTGTATAATACATGTTTATGTATCACTATAGACGTATGGTCTCGAAACTAAGCGAAACTGTTCATTATGATATATATGTAGGTAGGTACACAAATAGGGTGTTTTCACAGACTTCGTCGGAGAACATTCAGCTTATTCGGCAAATGTCTGAACGCAGCGTCACGTGTGACGGGGGGTGGGGCACCAACAGACAGCTAGGCAGGATTTAACTTTGGGAGGGATCCAGCCTTGTAACCCCACCTTTACAATGCCTAGCTGTCTGATTATAATTATATAATTTGTGCAATAAATGATACTATTGGCCCATAAAAGATTATAAAGTGTTGTTTAGATGAATTCTGATATTTAGGGAGACGCAAACTGAAAACGGTTACCCAACCGTTTTCAGTTACGGACTTCCTATATATCAGAATTTTTGGTGCCCCCTTCATCTAAGCAGCACTTCATCTAATTTGTTAGCCCCCTTCATCTAATTTTTTAGCCTTTTATTACCCAATAGTAACATTTATTGCACAAATAAAACAATTTAATTATAATTATAACGGCTTCCCAGCTATGCTCTAGAGACTCCACCATACAGTGACTTCTATCCACCATTGAAGATTACTAACATTGCAATTATCGCCAGAGCTATCTCATTATTAATCGGAGGAATGTGAAACACTTCATTGTGCAGTGTTCAAAGTCTAATAGGTAAAAAAGGACTATAGCGAGTGTATCTATGGTCCATGTCTACATAAGAAAACTGAGCAGAGACTGCTAAGACTTCAGAACGGCAGTGCTAGATTTCGTTTCACTATACATCCTCGACATCATGTCCCCCGTTTCTCAAACAAGCATCTTTGCATCATGAGGCAGCGGAACTAGTCTCGTACGCGTTGAAGATAGTTGTATTCAACGAATCTAAGTATATTTACTCTAGGATGGGCTAGTCTGGTGATCATACCTTACAAGATATG
This sequence comes from Micropterix facetella, assembly GCA_027564375.1. Classification (NCBI taxonomy): domain Eukaryota; kingdom Metazoa; phylum Arthropoda; class Insecta; order Lepidoptera; family Micropterigidae; genus Micropterix; species Micropterix facetella. Next base: position 21,904,804 of record JAOPUG010000384.1, on the reverse strand, counting down.
ATATCAATTCATATCTTACAAAAGCTTGTAGTCATCTTGCTATCTTTCCCAAGCAGTTGATGTCTAGATTCCTGGGAGGTTTCTCATACTGTTCAGCGATTATGTGGAATCAACTGGGAGAGGATTACGTACATACACTAACTTTACCTGTTTTTAAAAAAATCCTTAAGACAATGCTAATTGATATATTCCCCTTTCTTTCTTCAGATATCTATTTATTTATTCTTACATTATTAATAGTTTACTTGTTTCTCTCCTAATTATCGATTAGGTGTTTCCTTAATATCAGGCTTTTTGTCTGAAGAGTCACCTCATTTGCAGTGTTTATAGTGAAATCATGCAGCATTTGTTTTAATATTAATTAATGACTTTTTTTCCTGTAATTTAATATTTTTCTGTAATTAACTGGAAATAAAATTATTTTTTATTATTATTATTCCACAGCAAATAGCAGGAGTAAAACTCTTATGAAGGCCAACTTAACAGTCGTATCAAGAGACGAGTGTAATCCTCTATATACGGAGACGAGGGATAGGAAACTGCCAAATGGCGTTACCCAAGATCAAATGTGTGCAGTCGACCGAGGAGGGACTATGGACTCTTGCGGGGTGAGTACAACTTGACGAGCCGTCGAATATATAGCTGGTTATGGTCCGACAAAGTAAATTTACACGGAAAACTGGAAAAAAGGTTAGGTATATTCATTTTAATGGAAATAAATATATAAATTATTCCTTTTGCAATCTTAGAATATATCCTTTATTATTAATTAAGATATTATAAATTTAACAAAGTTATAAATAATACTTCTCACTTATTATTGTACAAGTATCCTGTCAACTTTATTTCACTTTTATCGAAGGCAGAACAAACGTTACTACCCAAAACACAACTTGAACATTTCTTTTAAATGTCAGCTTTAATATCTGTATTTTCAGGGTGACTCCGGAGGTCCTATCCAAATCCCGACAAGTATCGATGGCATGTACAAAGTGATCGGCGTGACGTCCTTCGGGAAAAATTGCGGAGATGCTATTCCAGCAATCTACGTCAGAGTCTCCAGATACCTGGACTGGATCGAGGGCGAAGTATGGCCCTAGAAATCTAGTTACCAATTAGGATCTCAATGATAACAAACCGAATGTATTAATTAGTCCATTTTTTTAAGCGCCTATGAATTGTAGACCATTTTTATACAATAAACATAAAATTTTACCTGTTTTTTTTCTCGGTTTAGTTGAGCACAGTAAAAAAACGGCATTCATAGCTTTATATTTTTTTTTAATCTTTTTTTTAAAGTTTTTATATCACTTGAATCACAATATGACTTACGCGTTAGTTTAGTAAGGTAGGTAAATAACATGTGTTTTGTAAAAATATGATAGCTTTGCGATGACATTGTGAAAACAAAAAAAAAAAACATGACTTCAAGTGAACTGTGGCATATTGGTCATTTTCAAAAACAAAAAATATAGGAAAGGAACACATATAAACGTCATCGTTATTATTAGATACTAATACTACTATCTTACGAAACTATTCATTCATCATCTATTGCCGATTAAACACAATCACATTTTTTTTAATAAAATCGCTGGCGATGGTTATCATTTTAAAATAATAATATAATACTAATTTTAATATAATCTCTATGCAGCGTGGAATATTTACATATGAAAATATCCAATTTATTGCATACTGAGGATATTTAAACAAAAAAAACAAAAATAACCATAACAATCGTAATAAGGTCGATTTTATGAAAATCGTAATTTATGATTCACCCACGCGGGGCGCTTCAGGCCGCTCGCGTGGACTTACAAAAGAGAAAATTATTAAAGGAGACTAAACGATAAATACTCCATGGAAGTTTCTTCACGGTCCTTCAACGCATACGAAAATACAGCGCTACGGTATACAGGCGCCAACGGTACCTGAACATATAATATCCGAATTTTGCGGTTTGAGTAATGGATCTGGTAGAACTCATTCTCGAGTATTTACAAATGAATGTTGACAGTAGATAGTTTGGTTGGTTCATAGATGTTTCTTGTTGTAGCTAATATAGATCATGTTTCGTATCACTTCTGTTTAAATCTGATATTTACACCTGCTCACAAATGCTGATTGGGAAATCGAAGACTATTGCAGTTGTTCAATTGCATGGTTATATCCCACCAATTCTCTGGCTCTGCAATGTCATTGACACCGTTTTATCCCGAAGGAAGGATGATATATAAACGGTTGAATAATTCCTGCATCATTCCAACGCATACACCCCAAAATAAAATTCACCCATGAAGTAGAAAAAGATGACTCTCTGGATGTTTTGAATGTCAAGGTCAATGACAATACTCTTGGACATATGTTGCATCAGAACCCATACATATGGACAGATATTTGAATGCCAGCTTACATGATCATCCCTACCATCTACGTCCAGTGCAAATGTTGATTGTGAATCAAGCATGAGAAAAATAGATACGATAAATATCACCACACACACACACACACACACACACACACATACGATTCTATATGGAAGAAATCCAGAAACCGAGCAAATCATGAGCATTGTTATCATACATCAAGGGCGCGACAAATCGAATATACTTATTCGATACTAAACAAATTTGAATTAAAAACGATCTTCAGACCGACCCAAATAAAGTATATGTCTCTGAGACATTTAAATAATGTAATACCACTGCAAACCCAGAGTGTGTATTCGCTTAGGTTGCACAAAGAAAGGGACCCATTTCGACTCGACTGATACTCGTAGAACATATCAAGTCTGTTAAAACGTTCAACAAGAATGATCTGCGAACACATCTTGGATAGTGAAACGAACCAATGTTGCAGTTTCAAAATCCCATTGTACTATCCATAGAACAATTATATTTCGCCCGCATGGTCCGGTAAGCAATAGAAATAAGAAAAATCTCAAACTTCATTAATAGATGACAGTTTCAAACGGTCTACTATGTGTAACCCTCTTCTTAAAATGTTCTTAACGCCCATCGCCGATTGCAAAGTGTACACGGCGGAATCTCAAAATTCACACGGGTTACATATAGCAAATACCTTGCAGTTTCTCCTGTATCAATTTCCCTTCCCGTGGGAAACAAATAGAATTTTTCAAATTGGACTGGTAGTTTCGAAACGCATACGGAACAAACATAGGATCATTCATTTATATATATATCGATAGATAAAAATTTAAATTTCATAGTTATACCCGGGTTAGTTGAGCTTTTCCAAATTATATTTTATTTGAGAAATATCT
>JAOPUG010000384.1:21849413-21860829 GCA_027564375.1 Micropterix facetella | reverse complement strand
ACGTCATAATTAGTGGAATGGCAACAAAGTCGACTCGAATACAGTCAACATCCGTCCACCGCTTGACAAAAATCGGTCTAGGTAAAAAGTTTACCTTGGCTCTGAATTGGTTGTCTAGTTAAACAAAGCTTAGTATACGTTTATTTCTCAGAGTATTTGTGTGGACGCTAAACGCGTTTAGTAAAACACATGGTCAACCGCATTTTAGGCGTATTTTTATTTCTAAGGCGGTTAATATATATATTTTTTTCGATGTTACTGAGACGTTTGCGATAGACCCTTAAATTAATACCATTCTTTATACACTCACCATTTTCCGCATTTCCCAGTAAAGTAATTTTTTTTTGTATTTTTACCTCTACTCGTACATACAGGACATATTAAAAAAGAAACAGAAGAATTCGCAATGAAAAATAGTTTCAGTAACAAGTAGGTTAATTTGTAAAAGTGGATTAAATGTACGTGCAATAAACCGATATTTTTTTAGAAAATTTCGGTATATTTTTTATCATCTCACATGCATGAAATGTAACACCGCACCGTGCGACGCGACGTATAAAGCCGAAATGGAAAAGACTGCGCTGCTTAGACTTTGCCGTCGTAAAGGAGGCGATTCGCGCTTTATCCCTGACCTGAACTTTTGGCGCGGAGGAATCGCGATTCGTGAGCCACTGAGAGCTCGGTAGCGGAGGTATAGAAAGAGTCGTAAATTGCCAGGGCGCATTTTCAATTTAGAGAATTTTATTAAGCTTTCAATTCGCGATCGCTAAGATTAAGTGGTATAGCAGTTTAAGAGGGCGACTTCTGGGCCCAATGGAGTTCTGGCATTTTAAATAAAAACTCCGTTTACACAGAAAATCTGCATTCTGAAATTCTGAAATAAAGAGCAAACAGGTGAAGAGTCCATTTGTTGCTATGTCGTTACAATTACTATACTTGCAGTAAAATGTCTTTATTGTTATATACATGAAATTGAAAGGGGCATACACAATATGACTTAGGTTAAAAGTTTTGGCAAAGATTTAATTGACATCAAAAATATGAAATCCTCGAGTGGTGTATAACCTTATTTTTTTATTATTTTGTATAATAATATACGAGTCGGTAAATCGTCTAACAGATACATTATTTAAGGATTTCTTAAATTATGTTTTAAAGACTTCCAATTGTATAAGGATTTCTAACATTTCTTATAAAAAAACATTTAGGAAACAAAGGATACATGTTCAAACGATTACAGATTCTTTGATCTCAATGAAAAATTCTTGTAAAACCTACTACGGCTTCGCCGAATTTTAAATTCCACTTTCAATCTGTTACTTTGACAACTTTTTCTTTCAAGACATTACTTTACGCCGAATATAATAGCTTTTTCGTTATGACGATTCTGTATTTCGTTATGACGAAACCGTCTGAACACCTAACGTCTTAACGCCTAACGTTCTAAACATGCCGGTATGGTATCATACCTCCAAAATAAAATAATAATATAATAACAAACGAAATTCTAAATCGTAGCTCCTATTATTTTAACATTATTTACATAAAGATTGCAATTTTTAAGTCGGTATACAGTTTTCAATAAATAATAATTACGCGTTTTAATGTTCAAATAGTCTAATTGATGGCATTCTAATTCTCCGTAATGTCTGTGATGCAATCAGCCTATATAAAAATGCGATAGATGGCACTAATAATTGAATGTTATTATTGTCATCATTGGTTAAATAATGGATTTTTATAATCTATCAGTCCTTCATTAAAAAATCTATTATCAATGTTAATATAGATGGTCAAATAAATTGCTATTATTTTTGCTGGACAATGCTATCAGCGCCACCTGCATGTCGCCGGCGCATAAAGGTTGCAAAATTACTATGGCATTGAGCGATCTAACGCCCTATATAATCAATGCTTTTACCAACTTCAGAAGTGAATTGAATTTCCAGGTCATTGTCGTGTATGCGCTTGACTTAGACAAATTGCCTATAACATGCAAATGTAATTGAATGAGGTTATTTAGGTACTATAGCAGGATCTCATGATGAACACAGTCAAAAGCACGGCTTAAATCTCAGAATATGCATACCTTGTAAGATGAAACATTCAATTGCTTATGAATTAAGTAAAATCGGTGGCTTTAAGCTTTGTGAACTTTTCATATAATTCAATAATTATGGCTACCAACCGTAGAATCACATTAAAGAAGCAACCATTGCCAGATTTAAAACAAATAATTTTTGCAAACGACTGACAATAGGTGGGAGGAGGGAGGGCGGCTGAATACCTTGAACCCCCCTTTCGTCTTATATCCATCGTTGCTAACTACTTAAGGCGACGGTGTATTTTTAAAAATCTCATACAAATCTCATAAAAATCTCATTAGACAATCCCATACAAATGCGCCGAACTTAAGACGGCTCGGCGCATTTATATGAGAAAATAATAGAAACGTGCTGTAGAAAATATTATTTTTAAAATACACTATATTTTATTTTAAAAAAGCATCGATGGTACTGTGCTGCAAGTTTACTGTATATAATGTATGTAAAAAATACCAAATATATAAAAATACAAAAATAAAAAATATGTATAATATGAAACTTGCACTTTTTATATAATTTTTTTTTAAATGCTGCGATAGTCATCTACTTTATAACTATTAGTGAAATGCCTTACTATTTTTTTAATCGTTTTTTGGTCCTGCTGTTTAGTAAGAGCGATGGTTCAAAAAATACGCTCCCAGATTTATTTTCTTTTCTCAATTTTCCAATCCTTTTTAAAAATCTAAAATAGCTATATATTTAAGAAAGGTACCATGAGTTATGCTATTTTTTTCAGTTGGCTAACATCGTCAGTTAATTCGTTACAACGGTTGAAATTTTCCAAAAAATGTAATAGTAAAAATGTACATACATCGCCGCCTTAAAGGTCGCAATCAAACTGTTTCATGATTTCATGATACCATTCCTTTTAGATATGTCAAAACCTAGAAATGTGGCAGTAATGCATGGTGACTTCGCTACTTTCTTCAAGTTTGCTTCCATTCATCGTGCAATGCCCATCACGAGCGCAAGTACGTAACACAAGTTATAGTAAATGTTGTGTACAAGGAAATTCGCGCGTGCCGAACCCACCGCCCCACCATCGTTACAATCTAGTAACATCAGTGGTTTGCCACCTACCCACAGAACAACGGATGACAACGGCGCTTGCAACATCGCCGAAACATCGTGTGTTACAAACTTCAAATTCGTTTTATCTTATTTATAATTATACATACTACATTAGAAAAATGTAAATGTACCTATGTACAATAGTAGGTAGGTATTTTAATATTATTATATGTGTAACATTGTCAATTTCATTATTTCTTTGACCTTTTCATCAATTTAAAAAAAATAAGCACCTTTTAAATCTAAATTCTAAAACATGTTTTTATTAAAGAAGTCATTGCGCCTAGTGGCGGGTTAAAAAAGTAATTATAGTAAATAAAACTGACCGGTTGCGGGTGTTCTTGGCCTTTGTAGGAAGGGATGGTTGAAGAATTCATCGAAGGGCATGCGGTCCAGCGCGTTCCTTCGCAGTAAACCTAGCAGGAGATTGGACAGCTCGGGACTAGTGCCAGGTGGAATCCTATCAAAAAAAAAACATCACATATAATTTTACTAGCGGAAAAAAATGTCGGAAATCCTGTTCAAAAGAATGGCAAACTTCACTCGCGAGGAAGGTTTCAAATTTCCATCAGATAGAACCCTCTGATTAAGGCATGGATGAATGTAAAATAACCCATACAAACATCTCATACAAATGCGCCGAAAGAAGTTGGCTCGGCGCATTTATATGAAAAAAATAACAGAAACGTGCTGTAGAACATATTATTTTAAAAATATATTTGAGAAAAAAGTCGATGGTACTGCAAGTTTAATGTAGATATATAGTGTATGTAAAAATACCACAATAAAAAATGCAATAAGTTATATTTAATAGTGAGTATGGATGAAAGTTGCGCTTTTTATATAAATTTAAGTATTTTTTTTAAATTCCGCGATAGTCATGTACTTTATGACTATTGTTAAAATGCCTTACTATTTTTGGTGAGCTTCTTGTTACTGCTGTTCAGTGGGAAAGATGGATTCAAAAAATACTCTAAATCAAAATTTCCTATATACTATAAGTGCTCCCAGATTTATTTATTTTTCTCAAATTTTCAATCCTTTTCGAAAAATCTGAAATAGATATATACTTAAGAAAGGTACCCCTAGTTATGATATGTTTTTTCAGTTGGCTAACATAATCCATAATCCGTTGAAATTTACATACATCGTCGCTTTAAGTAGTTCCCATCGCCGACTCTTGACAAAAGACGCGGTGAGTAATGTTAGCACACACTATTTTCAAAGTTTGCGCCAAAATATTCTCCATTCTGCGCCAGCGAGCGTCGCAGCGGTAGAAATTGAACTGCTCGCCCTATCACCCAATGAAAGCAGTGCCAACACGCGGCAGTCGCACTATTATTGTCCCCGTGAAGACGGCAAATGAAACTTTGTCGAAACGTCGGAAAAAAACTGTCGTCTAGTACCACGCGATAAGAATCGGTTCTTTCAATAAAAAGGCATATAACCGCGAAAGTTTTAGAGTTTAAATTACACACTGCATGTAAAGTAACTAGTTTAGGTATACTACTTATCATACTAGCTTCAAATTTCAATAAAGAGGTAGACAAATAAATAAATCAGAAGGTCGATCGAAAAAATATATATAAACTATAATGTTTAACCGATAATACCCGGCGCCGCGGACCTAATTATCGATGACTGCTATTTATCAAAAATCCATTAGCAGTAAAAAGAAGCTGGAGCTATTTCACAGTTGTAAATTTTATGATTGAAGGTTTTGGATGTCCTTGCAATAAGCGAACATAAGGTTTATTCCTTTTGAAGGGGAGTCAGTACATCCAAAGGCCAAAGCATCCAATTTAGAGTTCCTGAACTTTTGAGTATCAAAATGTAGTTGGTGGGTCATATGCAGTATCTAAAATGCAGGAGGTATGTATAATTGTAGTTGTCCTGAACTTTGGACCTACTGAACTTGACTCCATTTTATTACCGATCACATGCCACCGTATGAGTTTCTCGGGCATTGTTCACTTGCGAGTTAATCGAAAGCCTATACCAGTAATTAGATAAAAATAAAGGATAATCCGAGCGAGACAGAAGAGCACTACTTAACATAATGATAAGAAAGTGAAAGGAAAGAGAAGAGAGTGAAAGCTAGAGCAGCTGAGACCGAGAGGGACGGCGAAAGACGCCCGAAGCGGTCGCCGGGGATGCAAAAAAAAGCCGCACCGGCGGTACGAGGCTGTGTGTGACCAGAAATTAATGCAAGTTTACCACATCGCGGTACGGCCGGTAGTGTCCTACTCTTTTCCCTGATGCACGGAATTTGTCTGCTCTGTTTGTTTAATTTTTCGAGTGTACATTGCGGAAAAGTGAGCTATCCCGAGCTTCTATCATGTCACGTGCCGGCACTTTCGTTGATACGACAAAAGTTGGCGTTCAGTGGCGCTGGTTGTTTTACAGTCGCAGCCAGGATTAAGCCAAGATCTCCACAGCCGGAAGTGGCAACTTTTATTATTCACTTACCTAGTTGCAAGTGTTCACCTGAAAATAAACATATTTCACTTACTTTGGTTGTAGGTTAGCGTTCTTCTCGTAGAAGGTCTTCAGCGCCTGTGGCGTGTGGGCCTGGAATGGAGCCTTGCCCGTCAAGCACTGGAACACGATTGTGCCTAAACTCCACAGGTCTGCCTTCGCGTCGTACTGCAGCGACATTATGACTTCAGGGGCCATGTACATCGGCGAGCCGCACAGTGTCGCTGCCATCACGCCGTCTTGAAGAAATCGGGCGAAGCCGAAGTCAGCTGTGAACAAGAGATACTATCCGTTAAGCCGGGTCCAGACGTGTGTAACGTGTAATATAATGCGATTAGTGTGGACGGCACATAAACTCAACACAAAGTTGTTCCACCAGTTGCCACAAACATGCCGAATAGAGAGGTCGCGAACTGAAGACTGGAAAAATCGTTGGTACGTCGATGGTGAAAATTTGTTTCGAGCTGTTCCAGTTGCCACGAACATGCTGAATAGAACGATCGCGATAGCTGTTGCTGCTTTTATTTATATGTATTTAGTAACTCCTACGTCTCTTTCCATAAAAAGAGTAATATCCCTCCAAGCATCGCTTATCATTTTTTTATAGTACTACAGGTCAGGATTCCAAATAACAGATTTTTGTTCATATAAACTTATAAGTTCAATCGATTATTCGTCAGACTACAATATGAGCGTCCATACGATACAACCGTCACGAATGCCGTCCAAACGAACACTGCAAGAGCCTTTGCGTTCGCACTAAAAACCGACAGCCGATGGATCAGTGCGAGCGCCAGACCGAGCGTTACATTTAATGCTGGTAGTAATACCATCCACACGCAAAATTTGCGTTACATTACACACGTTTGAACCCGGCTTTAGACCGGAGGTGGCCAACCTTATTGTGTGTTGTGCCACTATTTTGATCCTTTGTTAGGTGTTTAGGTGTAGTACCACTGATAGTGGTGAACATTAAGGGAGCGGGCGGGAGATATCTTACAATGCGCTGCAGGCGAAAATCTCATTTTAGGCGTATCACATGGTACTATATGTATCTCAAATTACACAATTTATTTGTTCATACTACTTCCTTCGCAATAACATTTAATAACTATCGTAGTGTTACACAAGGTTTGCTGTTAATACATACTTTCTAATCTGCAACAACACAACACACCGCAAGAGGTCTTCGATGCGAACTAATTCGAGAATTTTTGAATTTTTCGATATTTTTGGCAATTTAGGCGCCTTACTGGCTTACGACAACTACCTACCTGACTTTCCTAGGTTTTTTGAGGCCGCGAAAACTAGATAATTATTTGGTCACTTTAATTTAATGACTACTTTATGAACCCCATATTGCCACTTTTTTCTCTACGTACGTCCTGGCTCTCAGCCAACTGTAATTTAAAGGTCTGTTCGAGAGGCATTCGAGCTATGATATTATCAATATCTAAATACCATAATGAGAAAAATGAGAAAAAAATAAAGCTGGGAGCTATAGAAGAAATTTTCATTTTAGAGTATTTTTTGAACCATCGCTTACACTAAACAGCAGGATCAAGTAGCTCAATAATACAATAGTTATAAAGTATATGATTATCGCAGAATTAAAAAAAAATAGGTTTTCTTGATAAAAAAAAATGTGCATCATATTAACTATTAAATATTATCTACTTATTATTGCTTTTTTTTTTATTTTAGTATTTTTTACATTAACTGTAAACATTAAACTTGCAGTACCATCGATATTTTTTTTCAAATGAAATATTAGTGTATTTTAAAAATAATAATTTCTACAGCACGTTTCTATTAATTTGCTTATACAAATGCGCCGAGCCGTCTTTAATGTTTTATGAGATTTATATGAGATTTTTTTACATCATCGTAGCCTTAAATATAACACATGTGTGGTATTTGGTTGCCGACCACTGAGTTACAGATATTATGTTAATTTCGTGCATAAAATGTGATTTTTCTAAGCAGAACACGAGTGTAATGGTTGTAAATATTTTTTGTTTTAAAGTCATGCGATTAGTTGTGGGTTGTGGCTTCTCAAGTTAATGGCACTGTCTCTGTCTGTGCCCAGACGTAGGACGTGAGACTGATCCCCGACATTCTGTCTTCCTGTTCTCGTGCGCATTTTCCCCATCTACCGATTATTATCATCATTAGTATTCATTGTTGACAACGACTACAGATAAGTGGTCTCCGGGGTTGTTGACGGACGGAGACTGAGAGCGGGCGGTCGCCGACCCGACCCCGCTCAAGTAAGCGCCAGTGCAGAAGCACGCCTGACCCCAATTCGCCAATTCACCGGCCGACAACAGGCCCGCGCCGCGACGCTATGGCGTGTGCCGCAAGTATATTATGAGAACCAAGCGCACTTATCACAATAACTGGACCCAGACGCCTAATGTCAAGCAAATATCAAATCTCTGTTTCTAATTGATGGTAGAATTATTATCAACATCTTCCCTATCCTCACATCAATGGTAAATACGATGGTGAATCAAATATTACCCGATCTTTCTTCACTGTGACTAGCAAAGATCTGGGGTGTTGGGGACGAGACGAGAAGAGACGGGACCTTGATGAGTCTCGTCTGGCCTCGTGAGAAATGTAGTCTCGTCTCGAAAAAACCGAGACGAGACTGCATCAGTCTTTGTGGTAAACAGGACGATTATTCCATGCAACATACGACTATTTTTTTTCAGATATATTATTATATTATGAATGTAAGTCACAGTTATTAAACTGATATATTACTTTCTATTAAAGATTTTATTCAAAATTTAAAAAAAATCTTCAAAGAAACTGGCGCAGACTTAATAACTGGCGATAATTAATAATCCAAATAGTTAATGTACGATTGTAAGTACTTGTACGATAAGGACGCTTATTCAATGCAATATACGTCTATTTTTTCTCCAGATATATGAATGAAATCACAGTTATTAAACTGAGAAATGCAGATTTTCAGATTTTATTCATAATATATAAAACATCCCTTCAAAGAAACTGACGCGGACTTAATAATTGGCAAAAAATAATAATTCGAAAATGTAATGTACGATTGTAAATAATTGTGCGTTATGGACGATTATTCAATACAAAATACGACCATTTTTATTACGTCACAGTTATTAAACTGCTATATTACTTTTTATTACAGATTTTCAGATTTTAATCAAAATTTAAAAACGAAGTTCAAAGAAACTGGCGCGGACTTAATAATTGGCTTCATTTGTCACATTTCTAGACCGATAAACACCGCGTCGAAAGAAATAGAGTGTTTGCGTGTTCAAAAAAGACAACATGATTTCCTCATTTATTGTGTAAATGTTTGTTATTGTTTTCTACATATCTTTTCTCGAGGAACGGACTTTACATACCGCTCGAAAGAGAACACGCCGCGATAATATTTTTTTTTTTTTTTTGAAAATGTCGGCGAACGTTGCCGCTGATGTAAAATATGGGTCGGCGGCGCAGTGAATGATTTAATATGCGTTAAACGCTGAAAATATCAACTGGCAATGTTAACAATCCGAACGCAGCATAACACACAATATATGTATCTTTTTCAAGCACCCACGCGCGTCATTGTGTTAGAAAGAGACAGATTGTTTTGATTGAAAAATTGTTAATAAATGGGTAATTATGACAAAAATAATACTAAATGATATATGTGTAAAATATCAATTCTCCCGGTATAACGTTCGTCTCGATCCATGTACGTAAAATCGAGTTTTGCGTGCCGAAAGCCAACACACACACTGCTTATTTATATAAGTTAATATAATCGTTTGTAAGAACACTAATATCAACTAACTATGCTATTAAGTGCTTTTTGTCTGTAAATGATCCTTAAGAACATACCGCACGATAATGGTCGTCATATGTCTCGAAATGTGAACAAGTGACTCACCTATCTTGAGGGTGATGGCGGAAGGGTGAGGATGGCGATGCGGCGCGCCGCTGCCGCCCTGGTGCGCGAGCAGGATGTTCTGCGGCTTCAGGTCGCGATGCACGACGCCCTTGGCGTGCAGCGCGCGCATCGCTCCGGCCAGCTGCCGCAGGAACAACCGAATCGTGTCCTCGGCGAGGGTGCCCTGCACCGCCAGGTAATCGGCCAGGTCGCCGCCATTGCAGTACTGCGGACAAACAAATATGGAACACGTCAGATAATTAATCAATGAGATATTAGCTAGAGTCTGTGATATACCAGCGAGTGCTTTCTCTTTCGAATAGTCCGGCTGAAAGAGTTAAGTGATTGCCTTCGCCAGGGAGTGGGGGAAGGATTATTATAGAGTAACACACACGTATACTAGTACAGTTCTTTCTTCTTCTTGACGTTCCTATCATGACAAATATTAACATCAAGAATGTAACAATTTAAAAAAAATTACGAGCCCTTGTAAGCGAGTCCAATTCCGTCGCGAGTATTTTAACTATGTATGTTTAGACTTTGACGAATGATGCATCTCTCTCCCCGTCTCGTCTTTTCACAAACAACGAGAAGGGGACGGACTGTGTCACAGGCGTTTCCGCCGGCATATGAAAAACAGTTTTTTTTTTATTTACTGTAAAACCAAAAGCCTACGTCATCGTGTCACGCTTCTAATGGTTTTTAATATTAAATTTGATTAAATGTAAATTTGATTTGAAAAGTGAAGTCGTCTGTTTGTTTTACAAGTTATGTTACAAATTAGGGTCATTAACACCACCATATTTCTAAGTAATTACAATACGGCAGAACATAAACTGGAGTCCACATATCAAAAGACTTTCGAAGGAATTATCATCTGCTATTTATGCCACTCGAAAAAATCAATTTTTGGATGGAGAACAAGCAACGGTACGCATTACTAATGGGTAATAACTAAAAATCTGGACTGCCTTCAATTCCTTTCAAAATATAAATACCACCAAACTAAGATGTCTATGTATATTACGTAAAAAGCTGATATATTGCATCATAATTATATAATATGATGTAATACTTTTTACGCATAAGTTCAGTTGTAAAATGCCATTATCACAGCAACACCTCCACGAACGAATTATACGCTTTTACGTACAAAATTTGGGAGAAGGGAAGTTGTTCGTTGTGGACCATTTCAAAGATGAGAGAGTGCCGAAAAGTACAATATACTCTATACTGAGTTATAACCAAAAAGTAGTAGAGTACAATATACTCTATACTGAGTTATAACCAAAAGAGTTATACAATATACTATATACTGAGTTAAACCCCACCGTGATAACCAAAAAGAGCATTAAAGCGCTTAAGACGGCAAGTCAGACAGAAGCCGCTACAAAATTGAATTGTTCCCAGCCGTACATTTAAAAAACTCCGAAGAAACTGCAAATAAAAGCCAGAAAGAAACAGAGATCTCCACACTACACCCCAGAGCAAATTGGTTGGTTGAATCTTAATGTCGATGGATGTGCAAATATTTTAAGGATATATTTTAACACGATATTTCTAACACACCTCCTAATGTAAAATATAAATACAAAAAAAACGAATTGAAAGTAATGCTTTACATTGCCGTATCCGACAAAGGAATTTCGGAGCCGTATTTCAAACCAAGTGGATTGGAACTAGGAGATCTACTAGAACGAATGCCTGGGAAAAAATTTGGTTCCGTGCATTCGAAAGAATCATCAAGATGGCAATTATGTCTTTTGGCCAGATAAAGCCTCTTCACACTATACCAAGAAGACGTTGGAATATTTGGAGACCAGCACAATCCATT
>JAOPUG010000384.1:21836766-21849313 GCA_027564375.1 Micropterix facetella | reverse complement strand
ACGGCTTTATACTTTTATAATAAATATACTCTACTACTTTATGAGGGCCTGATACTTCTCTGGCCCTACAATGACGGAGCACGGAATGGGAAGATCACAATGCCTCAATAAACTTGGCAGGGAAAGAACCCAAGGGTTTGTCAAACTTCGGCCCATATGACAGAAGTCCGCAAATATAATTTTTCTTTTATTAATTATCGTGATTGTTATTAGTGGTCATTTTTTGGAAATATGGATGATTATAAAAATACCGTATAATCAAAACTTCATTTTTACACTCCCTCAGCGGCGTATCGAGCAAACGGCGTATTTCATAAAATCGAGAACTGACGTATTGCTTCAATAAATTCTTTCATCTTAATTATCCGTAAAATACTCCTCCGAACCGAAGATTTGACATTAACATCAAGACTAGTTAGTACGGGGTGATCAGGCGCTCATATCCGCGAGAGTAAAAATCTAACAACTCTACTTATGTATCAGCTATCAAACTCGAACCTTATAAGCCCCTAAGGCATCTATCGGCTGATTTTCAAATCACTTTAGTTATTTTAAAAATAGGTTCCAAATATAATAGAATGAAAGCCAGATTGCATTCACTACAGACAAAAACTTCGATTTCCTATGAGCAGAGTAGGAATGTTTATCAGTTATTCCTTCCCGGTGGTTTATTTTTTCAGTTATAAATTTTAGATCTCAAATATCTCGAATGTTTTGTACCCTTCAGTTTTGCACTGCTATATTGCTTCTTATATCCCATACTATCACATCCCGCCGGTATAGATAGAAGCGGCGCGATTGCATGTGCGCATCTATACAATAAAAGATTGGAAATCAGTTGTCATATTAAAACGCACAACAATTTACTTTTTCGTCAAAACTAAATGTCACTAGCAAATGTCAAATCTCAAATGCCGCTATAGCGCCATCTATATGCACATTTTGATGGGACAGCCTCGGTGCGAGTACTTTGGCACGCGAGAAGTATGCGCTCCTGATAGATCACGGTAGTTGAATGCACAATACATAGTAGCATTTCGCTCACACGCACGCTGCAGAATCAGAATCAGAATCAGGCAGCACCCAACACACCTCTTCGCCATGCATATTCTTCTATTTTATATTACTATTCCCAAAAACCAATAAACATTTTCAACACATTAATATTTTGGGAAAAATAATACTCATGTACCCACCGTCCTTTTTAAAAGAACATAGTAAAAACGAACTTGGGATAATCGCAATTTTCAGTGGTATTTATAGAAATTGAAGTCTTGGGCTCATCCGGGTTAACACGAAGGACTATCATCATCGTACTCACCTGTGGCTCCTGCTTCGTTCGTCCCTGTCCCTATCCTTACTGCGTTCGTCTCTGTCGTTTCTGTCGCGACTGTGCCTGTTGTCGCGCCGGTCCCTGCGCTGTCTGTCCCTGTTGTTATCCCTGTCTCCTCTGTCCCTGTCGCGGCCGCCGCGCTCTTTCTCCCTCTCTTTCTCACGCTCCTCACGCCGACGTTTCTCCTTCTCTTCCCGGAGCTTCTCACGCTCAGCGTTCATCTCTTCGAAGGCCTGCCGCAATTTGTAATATCTGAAGGGAAAGATTAAACAAAGGTTGGATCTTGAACCGTACCACCATCAATATAAGCTGGACACCACATATTCTGATTTATAATTTAATATAACTTGTCCTGTTTTTTTTTTGTTATATTCATTTTATTTAACAGGAGCACTGATTATTGTAAGGAAGTACAAACGGAGCTGCCATGGAATTCACCAACCAGAATCGGGCCCATCATAATACTATTGTTATACTTTCGGGGGGTGAGCGGTGGACTCCGGACTAACGACCGGATGTGGTAGGTTTAGGACAGCTGTCATGCCACATGTGAGCATCCACCTTACTACCAATTCACTCCCCCTTCGAAGCCATAGCATTTGAGATGCAAAAATTGCAGTTTTAGATATTGTTTTCTAGGAAGGAGTTAATTATTTTCCTGGTGAGACCAAGATCTTTAAATAGGTGAAATAGGAATTTGGCTGGGAGGACACGAGCACCAATTTCCATTGAGTGAAAGTGAATAGAGAAGCCGTTATGGATGACGGGCATTTGCGAGATCATGGCATTTATTTAAATGGTACTCGTGGTCTTTTGGGATATATGATTCCCATGGAAGAGTTAATTCTACGATAAGGGCCATCTTCCGAGATAGGGAGTAAAGAGTTATATCTGGACGGAGGGCTGTGTATCCGAGACATTCTGGGAAATGATACTGTTTAGAGACCGAATCGACCTCCAAAGTCCAATCTGGAGCTTTTTCAATTATTGAGTAAGATTTTGCAGTAGAATGTTTTTTGCCTTCCGAGCCATCCCGCACAAACTGTATCGGTGATGTGGAGGGTACTGTAAGACCCTTGTTGGGTATTAGATTGCTCAATGCCATACTACGTTTTGGCAGCTACGATTTTACTACGAAATGCAATGTGTAGATGGCACTTTAGTTCCAAACATTGATTAATCTTCTATGTTCAGTAGCTGGTAATTGTTTATTTATTAACCCCTGTGCGCGGACTTCCGACTATGGCTTCCCGCCATGGACGGTCTTGATCTCCGCCTGACACCTTTCTTTCTATAGGGTGAATCCTTCCGCGCGCTTCGTGGCAGTGAAGTGGATGTGACAGTGTCGTCGTCGTCTCTCGAAAGTTATACAGCTCGTTAACTTATTGAAACTCCAATTCCATAAAAGATTGTGCTTTAATACAATAATGAAAGCTCGTGCTATCAAGGCGTGTCTTGACCTTAACATACGGTAAATTTAAATAATTACAGAATTGTTTTGTACAATGTCACTTTAAATCAACTTAACGAGTCGTCAATTTTACTCTTTGTAGGTACATGCTAGGCTTAAGGCCTACGCCTTCTTAAACTATGCAACTCTTACATAATAGGTAATTTTTTAACATAATGACATCTATTCTCATTTCTATCGCATCAACGATAGTCAATCCTTAACGATGACAAGCATGCCTTTGAAGGAATTTTATGTGGCCAGATGGCACTGTAATACGACTCCACATATACGTTCGTCACTCTAGTTCGACCCTCTAGACAAATTCCATTACCCTGCGTCTGAAATGTGTAGATTCACATCACAACCCCTGTTACCTCAATGAAATGTTGATCAATTATATTAATTAATACCTGACTCATCATTTGTCATCTAGTGGATACCTGGGTACCCGGGTGTGCCTGCTAAGCACATATACTTTAACATCATGTAGTTTAAGTTGAAAAATTAAAAAAACAAATACCAGTGTATTTTTAGCTTCTAAAAATTGAGGATTTGAAAGCTCAAGTCGAGATTTCAATTTTTATTCAAGTTATAAGCAAAAATATGAGGAGGTGGGCACCAGCTGTGTACATAAGAGTTAATAGAAATGTCAAAGACAAGATAATCAGGCGAAAATATTGTAGTGTTTCATTTTTGTAGTTTATTATGTTATTTTTATTTAATATATACATATCATAAGTGATACTGTAAAACTCTGTGAACTCTCTTTTGCTAAATTTACAGGAGTGCATAAAAATCGTTTCTTTTTGAAAATATTGCAAAGGATAAAAAACAAAAATCTGTTTGGGAGATACACTTTATTGAATTATATCTTACACGATTCTGCAATTCAAACATTATGTCGTAGATACTTCTTATGCATTAATGTTAAATGTCTTCTTAAAACTACAAATTAAAACATACATAATATCAGTATTTATTCATTAACCTACTCAAATATACTTAAATTTCTCAAAAAGAATTAAAATTCCGTTTTGAATTGTAAAAAGTAAAAAACGGGGGAGTTTGGAAGCGCAATGCGACCTAAGGAAGCGGGGGTAGTTAGGTACCTTAGAAACGATAAGTTGGCCACCCGATCTCGGGTGACAAGCCAAGTAAATGGCGCCTCGGATCCATGATAATTCCAGTGGAGAATTGCCGCTTTCTTAAGGTAGAAGACCGCGAAAGCAACTTCGAACCTGCGACCAAACGGGAGGTCGGAGAAATTTGACCAAATCTGGGAGTTAGGGAGTGAGGCTAGCCCGCCAGGCAGCTTACTACCCGGTGTTTCGCTATTCGGCATTGGTTTCTAACTGGCAGCGGCGTAGTTGGATAGTAGATATGTTATGTCAGAATTCTGTAAGTTTCATCTCGAGACGATATAACGATAAAGTTCGTTGAAACGCCTCGGGGTGATGGGCTCGCCCGAGTAGTTTTAATTCCAAATATGTTTGCTGTCGCTATACCAGATACGCAATATGCTTACATGAATGCGTTATGTGCACATATTAGAAATACCTTCAGAGTTGCGCTACTTCATACATTTTTTTGTTAGCATCCGCAGTGCGGTTATAATGTCTTTCCAGCGGCGATGTTGTATGGATTAGAAACATGGACCCTTACAGCTAACATTGTAAATAAAATGAAAGGCACTGGATTGAGTCCTCGATACACTATTTGGCTGTTTGAATTTAGAGCAAAGTTAGGGGGCAAAGTACTCACCCGACATGTTGTTTTCCAGTGAGATGATCATCAATTCTTTGTTGGGCATCTCCAACTATGAGAAAAGCAGCACACACAGGACAAACTTCCATTTGTTTCTCTTGTGCTGCTGCCAATTCAGCGGTTGCATTCCAATGGCTGTTCAAAAAAGAAGAAAGAACAAAATGAGTCAAATAAAACCAGGCCTTGGCAATAGATTTCATTTTTATTACATTATTAATGAACAATTTGTAACAATAACAAAAATTACAAAATATCAATAAGGAAAGTAAAAGCCATTGAAGCATTAGAAATACATTTCATTGCAAATAATTTTCAACACATACAGTAGTGGATTTAAGTGTGACACTTTTTATAAATTGCTTGGATGTGATATTCATCCATCCATTTTTAAATAATGTTAATGTTTAACTGTAATTATTTTAGCTAATTCAAGTAACAACATATTATACTGTTATATTTTTGTATTAATTAACATTTTTATTTAGAACGAATAATAAAAAATGCCGAATAAAACAATGAGAGGACAGACAACTGTTAAAATATAACAGACACAGAATCGGCTGTGTTGAAGGGAGTCTGCGTTCAGTGGATGGATTGTTACTGAATAAAACCACCTGATTGGTCGAGGTGGTCGCTTCCCAAAATAGAAATTATCAGTCTTTGGAAGGATATTGCACTGAACATAGGCATGAACATATGAGCTGTCATCGCATCGCTGTCATTCGATGAAAACGGACTTTCTTTTCGAAATATTCGTGGTTGCGGATCATTTTAATGATTTAATCAAATACGTTTAAATCGAATCCAATTTCACCTGGTAGCGACGCGATCTCCGGGAGTTTGACTTGACAGCTTGAAACAGGCTTCTATCTCTTTCCTTCCTACAGCGGGCGCGTAGAGCGCTAACTTTCTCGCTTTGTCCCGGCGGAACGATAACGACTTTGAATTACGTCATGCAATTTCGGTCATAGCGAAGAGCGACGTATTAGCGAATAACACGGTGGCGATTCATCATAGGGCACTATGGCACGCGTACAACTGCGTCTGTTTTTGGCATCATATTGACTTAATTTTTTGGGAATTTCGACTTTTTACGCAGGAATTACGCATTAGTTCTGCGTTTTTGCGTACGTAGCGTGATAACTAGACATACAGAAACGCATTGTTTTGGTAATGGTTGCCTTTATAGGAAATCGTCAATCATTTCGATAAGACCTGTTCTATGACAGAGTTCTTTATATGTTATAGTTAACACGTCAACAGCTCTCAGCAGTTTGAGAATCCGTCAACGGTGACATGGTGGATTTATTGGAGTACCATATGACGAATATATCGCCTTATCAGCCTTATCCTTATCATCGCTCAGAGCTCGGCTCTGATAGCACGAGGGGCCGCAATAAAGCACTCCTCAGGCGAGAGAGGGACGCATATACCGGCGCACAGGACACAACACTGTCTGGACTCGGAAAGTGCTCAATCTCGATTTGAGGGTGCGTGTGGGGTAGACGACTAAAACCGCGAGTGATGTGAACATCTACATAGAGGTCACTTGGATAAATAAATATTGTAATTATGATGATTTGGCGGCATATCACGTGTTCGTTGATGGTTGCTGTGGCCATTCTGCTGACGTAAGTGACTGTCATTTTCATAAACAACCAAGCAAATCTACTGCAAGATTATTTCGTATTATCGAAATCGCGCGGCGATTATCGCCTCGGATATTGGTGAAACTAAGAAACTGTTTGTAACATATAAGTCCACGCCCTAATATCTATAGTACTACATATATTAAAAATACTTTAATGTAAAAAAAATATCTTAAAATGTTTATTGGTTGATTGAAACATCTTTATTGCACACATTCACAAAAACAATTTGCATGTACAAATGGCTAACAAACATAATTTCTTACAGTTAACCATTTCGGTAGTTTTAATAATTTTGGAGGGTGGCAACTATTTTCATAAAAAAGAATTAATAAAGCTTAAATAATAAATAAATATAACACCATAAATAATAACTAAATATAAGTAGATAAATTTATGTATTTAATTACTATGTACGATATAGCAATTATCAATATCTTATGTAATAATATTATGTCCGACACAAGGAGAAAGGAAGGGACAGCGAGACGTACAAAGATTATTTTTGAGATAAAAGTGTATTTTTTTATGCTGCTTGAAAGGAATACATCGATTTAGCGTTTATTACTATTTTGAGAAGTCTATTCTATAGTCGAGCGCCATAGACAGTAAAAGAGCTAGAGAAGAAGGACGAGTGATGACTAAGAATCATGCCGGGAACAAAGCGGAACACCATCATTTTCTAGGAATTACAATTAGTCCGCCAGATTATATACTGTGACTGCGCGGATTATATACTGTGACATATTTTATATAATCCAATGTCACTTGCCGTTGGATTATATAAAATATGATATAGCAAGAAAACGGTATGCATATTCTTCCGATCGTGGATTAATGGTCATTGAAATTTGTTGCGGACTTCGCAGACATGATCAAATATCCGTAGATCAAATATGTACCTTGGACAGGCGTTTTGTAGATGCTCAATTGTGTCCAAGATTCGCTCATTAGCGTTCAAATAGCAAACGTCTGCATAGTTCAAAATCGGAAGAAACAATTATTGAGCACTGGTTTGCTAGACACTAGGTGGCAAGAGCTATTGATTCTATTGATTCGCGCTTGTGCCGGGATAAAAAGAATGGCGAAAATAGTTTTTTCCAAAAATATCTAACGCAGTGGTTGACAACCAAATATCAAAGAAGAGCTATTTCGCGACATTGCTGCTTCCATAAGATCATCAAGGTCGGAAGGGTCTACCTCCCTTATCGTTTTGTTGAAATTGAAATTTCCATCCAAATAACGGCACTAAATATGCAAACGGCTCATTTTATTAAGATTCGGGGGTCATTACCCCTGAGAATCAGTGACGCAGGGCTCCAGTAAGATCGGTATCCCTAGATATTGGAGCCTCGTAAACTACCGCGTTGTCTCTAATTTTACTTATGGACCCCTTCAGTGCCTCAAAAAATGGTAGAAAAAGTACTAAATATATTATTTTGAGTAATTTACATTGTTATGGATGGACAGCCCACAAAACAAAAAAGCTATCTACGCCGTTGCCTATGATAAACCCTCGATTGGCAGATAGGACTTATATTGCCTGTAACGCGCAGTCACAGTATACAGAGAGAACAGTAAGCGCACTCTCGGGTGGCAAGGTGCGAGGGAAGGGAGCAGAGGGGTACGTAGCTACAAACGCCTGTGTTTGCAGTTACGAGGCACGGGGTTGTGGAAAGTGAACGTGCCAGCGCTGTTTTTTTATTTTTTCTGCGGGGGTGGCCGCCATATGATGAACGCTTGAGACTTCTCATTCTGCTTATTTCGTTCAAAGGCACGGATGACGCAACTGACTAGTAATCGTATTACGATTTGTGGTAGCTCTTACGACTCGTGACGTCGCTCCCTTCGGTTTCAATTTTGTTCTAAGAGAAGCTACTGTCTGTATACAGTGGCGTAGTTAAGGCATGAACTGTGGTTCGATAGAAAATCAGATTGTTTTTGGGTATGAAAAATAGAGCAAAATAAAAGATAATCATTATTCAACATAAGCTTGCGCAAAACTTGACAATCATTGTAACAGTTATAAAATAATTATTGTAAGATACTTCGTAAAGGTGGATAATAAAAAACCAAAAAAAGATAAGAAATTAATTGTACAACAAAGGCATTTTAAGCGACATAAGGAGTTAAAATTAGGGTTCAAAAATATTTTATTAGCCAAATTGCATATATGCTGTTCATAGTCCATTAAAACATTTATTCTTGTACAACAATACGATTAACAGTAATAATTTTGAATATCTTTCGAGGAGCGGCCGAAGTGAAAATGGCGAGCTACATATAGTAATCTTTCTTTCTATTTTTTTATTTAATAATGACCTCACTATAAAACCTTATATGATAATCTTTCTAACCGTTTATTTGGTTCTCACCTGCCCTATTTTATTTTTTATAATTTAAGCATTTTGCCCTCGACATTGAATATTTTTATTTTATGTCTGTAATGTTTGAATGTGTGTAATTGTATCAGTAGTGATGTATGTATGTCAATCGTGAAGTGAATCTCTCTCTAGCTTCTAGTTTTATTTCGATTGTTCGAATTTGTTTTCAGATCTCAAGCGGCGAATTGTGAAAACAATGAACAACGATTGGATTTATCGGAAGAAAGTTTCAAAGGCAAGGCGATTAATTTAGAAATCGATTTTCCGCCAGAAGATTTCTTACAGAATGATCAACCGATCGATGCCGAACCAGGGTCGGTGAATGAAGAATTTGGAGCAGCTCTGTTGAAAGAAGCCCTCCTGTTGGAGGACGAAGAAGGTAATAATGATAATCTCGGAGCTGTTGGGTTGAGCATATTAGAAAATAAAGCTCCCGTCGAAGAAGGTGATCTCATTATGCCGATTAACGTTGAAGATAAGCCTGGTTTGAAGGATTCAGATAATTATAGAGCTGTGATAGAGAACACGGGCGATGAAAATGAGCCTGAAATACTCGCAGACCAATCTACGATGGCGGATGATTACGTTGAGCCCAGTGACGACGGAGACGACGACATACAATGTCCTTTAGAATGCGAATGCAGCGATACTTCGATAACTGATAATCCTGTGGGAATAAAGGTTGACTGCGCGGGAAAATCGCTCTCCTCCATTCCAATAGGGATAGACGAGAAGGTCAACGTGCTCCTGCTGGGCGAAAACGACCTGACGATCATACCGGCGGATTTTACCAGCGGATTTCCCGACCTGAAAAGACTGTCACTTTCGGGAAATAAAATAACGGAAATAGAGATCGGAGTAAGTGACTAACTTCTTCAATTTATATACATATTAGCATATTAGGAACGCCATACAAAAAAGCTATATTATCGATGACGCCAAGGCTCATACTAACAGATTAAAATAAAAAAGCAAGAGAACGGGCAATCATCTAATAAAATGAAATTCAACATTGCAGGCTTTCCACGGCGCAGCGGATCTAACATCCATACAACTCGATGGAAACCTCCTAACCCAAATACCAGAAGAAATAATCACACTGGACAACCTGGAATCTCTGCATTTGGAAGGAAATCCGATCGACGATACGGAGGTAAGTAACGATTAATAAAAAACTCTGAGCACCCAAATAATCATTTAAGCGAGCCTGTCCAAAATTAGCAGAAAGCTACTTAAACCAAGAATGTATTTATTTATTTATTTACAGTATTGCACAAATTATTTCGTACAGTATACCATGTCATATTGTGTGCATATGAGATATTAGCAAAAACTAGTTCTTGTCGAGACACAGTTAATGAATCAAAGTCGCCTAACTAGGCCTGAGCCTGTTCTAAGGCAGACTTTAATAATAATAATAATTCTATTTTAATATTACTAATTAATATCAAACAAACATGTAAGATTTTAGTAATAATATTTATGTAAGAAAATTAAATAAACCTAATTATTAATATATTCTACAGTTTAAATAAATTATAACTAAAGTATGTAATTCCTTCAAACTTATATACATCGAATAATCATGTAAAATTACAATATAAAAACATGTTTACTTAATAGTAACAATATAAAAAAATAGATTTAAAATCGAAGAGTAAAAAGAAATATTAATATACAATATTCAACATTATATTAACGTTTTTCCTACCTTCTGTAATAAGCCACCTAGATTAATAAAAACATAATAAGCCTACTTTTTAAATTTATTAAGGGATTCACTGCGTTTAACGGTATCAGGCAGGTAGTTGTACATTCTCGGGGCTATGAAGTTGAAATGTGTCAGACCAAATGTCGTACAAGTTTTGGCACTATAATTCGTTATTCTTTGCAGCTCTGTTGACTCTCGCTCGCTGTACACTAATAAGAGGCATTTTAAATTGTGCGTGTATCAAAGCTATTTTCATATACAGCGGTCTTGGATTCAAAATTAAAATGAAACCAACTCCAAGTGCAGTAGTTAGAGCATTTTAAACTAGGAAATTATTTATTCAATACTGCATGTATCATTATCATTTATCTCAGCTCTTTCAAGAAGTAACAAGTATGCTCCCATGACAAGTGACAAAACGAACTCACGAAGTACTAGAGCAAAATGTAGCAATTAATTGAAATATTTGGTGGTTTTTAGCGAAATATTATTTGTTGAGAAACTCTATCGAAAGGTTCACTTTAGTTTCTTATATATTAACAAACGAAAAAGTTTCTGGTTTACAATTAAAATAAACTATCTATATTACAAATACTCTAGAATTCTAGACAAATGTCAATATCTTCAAAATAACTTACCTATGTTATAAATGTCAACCTTGACTAATGATATCTGTCAATGTGATAGGTACTTCCAAAGTCCTGTGTTGTGCCACTGTAATCGCAAAGATTACAATAAAATAAACGCTCTATGATTTGCTTCGAAATAATAGAAACATTTTCAGTAGGTAGGTACAATAAAATGTGTGATCAAATCGTAGACGATCACAGCGAAGTGCCTGTGAAGATTGAAGCAAATGTCGTTATTAAAACGGAGGTCGACGATTCTGTTGATTTGGATTCGAATATCCCTATGAGCGATGTCATACCAGATGGACGTGAAAATGTGGTTGAATTTGACGAAGGTGAGACTGGATTCATAAAGCCGGAACCATCTGGAAGTAGTAATGTTGGTGCTATTGGATGTAGTGCCGGGCGAATAAAATCGTATATTTGTCCGGAGTGCGACAGAGCGTGGTTTTATAAAAGTCAATTAACCAGACACATTAATTATGTTCACTTGAAATTAAAGACATTTATTTGTGGCGAATGTGATCGCGCTTTCAAACAACCCACACAGTTAAAAAATCACTTGGACTTGGTTCATAAGAAGCTAAGGAAATATATATGTGAAGAATGCAATCATTCTTTTACGTATAAAGAACACTTGAAAAGACATTTAGACGGGGTTCATCGTAAATTGAAAAAATTTACTTGTAGCGAATGTGATCATGCTTTTACACAAACAACTCACTTAAAGAATCATTTGGAATCAGTTCACAGGAAGCTGAAGAAATATTCATGTGGGGAATGCAATCGTCCATTTACAGAGAAAGGACAATTGAAAAGACATTTAGACGGTGTTCATCGTAAATTAAAGAAATTTGCTTGTAACGAATGTGATGGTGCATTTTTAGAAAGAGGAGATCTAAAGAAACATTTGGACGCAGTGCATAGGAAGCTAAAGAGATACACATGTGGAGAATGTGATCGTGATTTTACAGCAAAGGGAAGTTTAAAGAGGCATTTAGACGCAGTTCACAGAAAACTGAGGAAATTCTCGTGTAGGGAATGCGATCGCGCTTTTACTCAACGAGCAAGCATGGAAAGACATTTGAATGCCATTCATAAATAACAGGAAAAGCAGCGATATACATCAGCAACTTTAGCCCGAACCCTGACGTATCCAAAATGGCTTAAAACCTATTCTAATATGTTTTTGTCATTACGATGGTCCCAAAAATATCCATATATATTGCTTGCTCTGCTTTTAGATCAGAAGGGTTCTGTGTAGTCTGGGCTATGATGGCCGTTGTATTGTGGTCGGCCCAGCTCGCGGAGCAAATCCTATTCAGGAACCTCCCCGAAGAGGGGCCAACCCGGTGAACCCGCTGTGCGGCGGACCTGAGGACGGGAACTCGAACTGACCTTGGACAGCTGGCGCACAGCGCGGGCAAACCGGCCGTATTGTCACTGACTGATACCTGAAGGAGTTTAGAAGTGTATGCTTCTTAATAAAGCGGGGGTAAGTAGGCACCTCTAGCTGCTTATTCATAGAAATGATATTATGGGCCACTCGATCTCGGGTGAGAGTTGCCGAGTAATGGCCGCCCCGTATCCGCCATATTCCAGTCAGGAATGCCGCTTTAGAGGT
>JAOPUG010000384.1:21815650-21836666 GCA_027564375.1 Micropterix facetella | reverse complement strand
CACCCTTCGGGCTACGTTTGTTGTCTTGTTTCTAACCCAATCTCACCAGTTAACATACAAAAAAACCACCTTACCAGTTTCGTGTTGAGTAAACGTAAATATGTCTCTAGTACGAGGTAGCGCAGTGCACCAGGGCCCACAGTGCTTGGGGGCCCACGGGGAGACTTTGGTTGTTGGTCTAACCATAGATTAAATAACACTATTTATAATCTATGGTCTAACTAAGTTAATGACAATATTTTATGATAGGTATCTCGCTTATTCAAATAAATCTCAATTTGCTCAAAAACGCCACCTAGACTCATCTAGGAGAATTATTTATACAAACTCCTTTCTAATGGCATTTTGTAGTACAACTACAGCGTGATTACAATGCGACAACTACTATGCACATAAATAATAACTAATTTGAAGTTCTCGAATTAACGGAAGTGTTTACTGCAATTTTATTACTTTCACGCTATTCATGTAATTTCGGCAACAGCTGAAAGATCGTTCAGCAAATTAAAAACATCAAGAATTATCTGAGGAACAGGATGGAACAAGACCGCTTGAAGTACTTGTTATTGATCGCATTCGAAAACCAGGAGGCATCAAACTTGGATTTAAGTGCAGTCATTAATAGTTTTACAAATATCAAGGCCCGGCGAAAATTGTGATTTTAAATTTAATGTATATTTTTATATGATAGTAGTTTGCCTAACTTATAATGATTAATTTATTTATTTATTTACCCAATTTATTTCGTACAGTAGGTATACCATGTCATATTGTATGCATATCTGCATATATTAGCAAAAAACTGGTTCTTGTTTAGACACAGTTATGATTTAAAGTCGCCTAACTAGGTCTGAGCCTGTTCTAAGGCAGACTTTAATAATAATTATAATTCTGTTTTAATGTTTCTAATTAATATCGAAAAAATGATGTAAAATTTAAGTAATATTGTATGTAAGAAAATGAAATAAAGCCAATTAATAATGTATTCTACAGTTTAAATTAAAAGTATGTAGATATAAAGAGATTCCATCAAAAGTATATAAGTCTAATAAAATTATTATCATCTAACATTTAAAAATATAAAAAAATGTTTACTTAATAGTAAAAATATAACAAAATAGATTTAAAATCGAAGAATAAAAGAAATATTAATACACAATATTCAACCTTCTATTAACGTTTTTCCTACCTTCTGTAATAATCCACCTAGAAATCAACTTTTTAAATTTGTTAAGTGTTTCACTGCGTTTAACGTCATCAGGTAGGTAGTTATACAATCTCGAGGCTATGAAGTTGAAATGTCTCTGGCCAAATGCCGTACAAATTCTTGGCACTATCATGTCGTTATTCTTAGCAGCTCTGGTGACTCTCGCTCGCTGTACACTAATAAGGGGCATTTTAAATTTTGCGTGTATCAAAGCTGTCGTAATATACAGCAGTCTTGGGCCCAAAATATTGCATTCTTCATATAAGTCGTCTGTTGGATCTCGATACGATTTACGCTCGATTTGCGGTTTACGCTCGATTTACGGTTTACGCTCGGTTTACGGTTTACGCTTGAATAATGGGTAATTTGGAGTTGCATAATGAGGGGAAAATTTTACACGCCCACGTATCGACTGTTTAGATATGCGAAATCTCTTTTCGGCGTTTTATCATCTGGCTCTGGTCCCAAGACATACTGTATATAACATAATAGGAGCGACGACCCACAACGATGGCATTTGTCCAGGATTGTAATCACCTTGACTGTGAATGCATCTCAAAAACAACATGCGCTGGAATCGAGTATTATTAGAATAGAGAAGTATGCGGAATTCTGCACAGTGTTTATAAATCGGATATTCTGAGCTTTCGTGTGTATTCGTTTCTATTTTTACTTTCGCTTTATACAACGCAGTATTAGATCCCTCAGAATTCATTGATAACGGTTGCAAGTATGCAAGGACATTTGCAATCATCTTAATAGCTAATGTGACTTCTGACACGCACTGCCCTGCCATATTATAAACAGGACTTTGATTATCCGGTCTAGTTTTGCAAGTGTAATAATTATTATTATCTGCAGTCCGTCATGTCCGCTGTTCAGTCATTATTCACCGGGTCAAGAACACACACGATTAAAGTTACATAAATAAGTTGGTTGGAATAGGTACTTTTTATGCAACTAGTAAATGTCACCTCCAAGGTCCGCCTACGCCTTTACTGGATCGACGAGGATATCATGTGATGTGATGGGACAAGGACGTCGTCTTTCATACCGGTCCTTCTGTGGTCCTGGGGCAGGTTTTGAGCGTCTCGCGTGTCAAACGCGTTATGCTTTAGACAGATGGGTTTATTTTGTAGAAACAATACGATAAGAAAATAGTGCATAACTAAACCAGAAAAAAAATCCGCTTACTACACCATATTATAAGTTCACAAACTTCGTCTTGATGGAGGGACATACGATGCGCCGCGTCGCTGCACTATTCTAGGTATTGGATATAATAAGCGCGATAATTTGTTTGCATTCTATTTTCAACTATTTTGTTTTGTTCTCTTCATTTTGACTGATTTCTTATAGGCTATAATAATCGCGATTTTCAGGTTTGATTTTCAGATTCTTCATTTTCGGCCCGTCATTAGTATTAAACTCGTAAGCCACAAATTACTTACAACAAAGTTAGATGCATTTATTCAAAAGATTCTATGACACTTTTGTTTTCCATTCTAGCATTAATAATAACGGGAAGTATTCCATTTTCAATTTTTTAAATTTTTCATTCCAAACCTGCTGACGATGTCGAAAAGTGAAGTAACCAAGAGTTGTAGGCAACGTCCTCAGAATGCTAAGTCACATGTATTTATTTATGACCAATATAATGGAGTATATGATTTTTTTAAATTTTGAAAAAGCCGCCATTTTTAAACAAAATGGCGGATATCTCTCATCAGCTTTTAAAATATCGACATTAGGGTAAACTATGTTTGTACTTGATTACAGTGGGTAAGATATACAAACAGGCAGACACACACACGCGAATGCAAACACACACACACACACACACACACAGACGGACATTTTCCAGAAATCAATTTCAGAACGAGGATATCCCGTGAAAAATCAAATTGTAATTTTGCTCGAAAACAAAACCTTCCCAATTTAGGTATATAGCACGATGTATATTTTTGGGAAAGTAAAAAGATAAAGATGATTACATATATATCTACCCATGGTTTAAAATTACAAGTTTTGGTAAAAAAAAAAAACAAGAAACAGCATGCCTAGCAGAATTTAACCAAAACTATGTTTCATGATTTGTAGTCTAATAATCACTCTAAAATAATATAAAACTATTTATATAGAAACATATTAATTATATACCATCATCAAAATTCTCCCTTAAGCTAAATGACATCAACGCCGCAGTTTTGGCATGGCTACTGAAAATTGTGCCGTTTCATAGGATTCGGGACTCAAAAAGTCTCGATCGTCTGGAAACGCCACGATGTTCTATTATGATATGGAAGCAAAAAAATCAATTTACAGAAAATATAAATGACTACATTTGCCTAAATGGATATTCCAGAGAAGATACATCAATGGTTTTTCCAACAGACGCATTATAAGTACTAGGTTTACTAATTTTAGTGGGTTTTGATTGCCATAAAATAGTACTGTTAAAGGCATGCTCGATGTTTATCTCGATTAGGTCGAAGTTTTTTTTTACAAATATCGATCGACGTTCCAAAAACTATTTAAAATAGCTCCGTTTTCTAAGGAATATTTAATAACCTAACGAAGATTTAATCTAGCAACGAAACGCATACAAGTGCATGCATGAGAATCTTTATAGTGCCCACATTCATTGACCAAAATAAAAATAGTAATAATTCTCAGTAGTAGCAATTGCAATAAAATGAAGCAATAAATTACAAAAGTTACGTTGTGACTACTCCCAAGGCAGATTGAGAGACGCGAGAACGCAGCTAACCTGCGAAGTGACATCATTTTGACGTCATACCTGCATATTTAGTCAAAATGCGCAGGGATTGACGTCGTGTGATTTGTTAGAGTTTGGTTAGAGAATTGTACATATCTTTTTACTTTTCAGGATATCACAGCAGTTTACTTCAGTCAGATGTCTAATATAAAGAAGTTGATATTGCCTGTAAACGCGCCTGAATCGCTAATCAACGAAATATGTAAAGAGCACAATACCCTTAAAGTCGTATTCATCGGAGAAGAAGAGCACTTATGCGCAGATGTGGTAGTAGAAACACCAGTCGAGGTAGAAACACCAGAAGAAGAACCGCATTTAGAAGTAGAACCGCAAATAGCAGAAGAGCCACCAATACAAGCAGAAGCCGAACCGCCATATGAAGCAGAAGTGCCAGCAGTTGTAGATGAAGGACCTTCGTTAATGGAAGATATTAAAAAGCAGGACGAATTGATTGAAGCCTCGGCTAAACAATTGCTAGAGAACGCGTCGCAAGGAGTCGAGGCAAACATCGAACAGGTTAAAAAACTCTTGGAAAGCACCCTGGAGCAAGCAACGAAGGCGTCGGATAGCGCGATCAGCAAGGTACTAGCCGAGACCGAGGAGACTATCAAAGCGGTCAAAGAACAGACAAGCGATAAACTAATAGCGGCTTTGGACGCGGCAAGCAAAACAGGCAAAGAAGCAAATATAGTTGAACAAGCATCTGGAAACGAGGAAACAGAAGCTCTGAAAACTAAGGAGGAAAAAACGATACCACTCATAACGCCGATTCATTCATTTACAGCTCCGAAAATTGAAGAGCAACTAGAAACTTCACTCACATCTATTCAAGGTACGAATGATCTTTAGAAAAATTAAAACTCAATAGTAATAAAATTAAATAATTTAATTATATTTCAGACGAGTCTGAGCAGAAAATTAAACCGCTAACGATAATACCAGACGTCGGTAAAGATCTTAACAAATTAGAAGAGATGAAAGAAGATCCTCAACCGAATATAGAAGGAAAGACAGAAGCAACCACAACTGCAACGGGCGGACGGGTGGACAATATGATCATAGGTGAGATTTTTAACCAGTTCGTCCTGATTCCTTCAGTTTCAGTTTCATTTAAAAGTGTCTGTGTTGTGACTTAGAATGATGTAGTATATTTTATATGTTCATCACTCTTTCGTAGTATTTCGTAGCCTCAAATATTACCAGTATTGATGTTGAAGTTGTCTGGTTTTCCCCAACAGCATCTTACGTATCGATCAAGTGTTCTCTTTCTCTTCTTTTCTTGTGAGTTTTAGGTCCGGTGATTTCAGGCGACCTTCGCACTTCTATTTCTTCATTGCCAATATTATTTTCGATGACCTAAGTTGAATAGTTCCTGCATGTTTGGAAAAGTAGGACTCCTGATATAAATTTTTACAATATTGTTTTTAGGTTTGATCGTCGCGGGAATGATCTGTGTGGTCGCCGGTGTAACAGTTAAGAAAAACTGGGGCAAAATTAAACGCAAATTCTCAGGACCTCAAGCGGCCAATACAGCACCGTCCAATGGACGAGCGCCGCAGGCTGCACCAGAAGAAACAGAACCGCTGAGAGACCCTAAATCCCCAGTATAAAAACGGGAGATTCTCAAAAAAAAAAAAGAGACTTTTATCAATAAGTGTAGATATAACTGTACATAAAGCCGAAATATATTCATTTTTTAATAATTAAGCAACAATAGCTATAGTTATGTATGTATTATCATAAATTTAGATTTTAATAAATATTCAGTGTAAAGTTATCTTACTGCGCCGTAATATTATGAATGAGGAAAAGTGGTCAGTGGGTAAGTAAATGTATTCCACAACGGGCGTATCACTAAATTAGATTTAATGGATCGGTTATGCATAGGTCGCAACAGGTCATCGCCATATCGGCTAGCCGCACGTTACGATTACTCTATTAAATTGGAGCAGTCGGGCAATGATAACCACATTTATTTAATTATCCTATATAAAAGAAAAACTATTTTGGCTTTCATAGAGCGTAATTCTACTTTCCCCGGATCAATAATCCAGATAAATGCTCCAAGCTTTCCCAAACATTACTTGTAACAAAAGGCTATCAGAAATGTCACATCGATATTCCCCGAATGCGAACTACCGTCCTACTACGTCGGACGTGCCATATAGGCTGATGCATGCTGTGCGTTTGAAGACTTTCCGTGGACCGTTCTTCGCCAAATTTGGTATGATGCCTCTCTGCGCGACCCTAGGTAGCAAATTCTGCTTGGCAGCAAATTCGATCCGGGTCCCGCAGGTCCTGCTGCAGGAGCACCCTGGTTTACTTGGCCTGAAGGAAAACTTGACCAATAGGTACACCAAGCGTAGCATATATGGGTATTTTCGGAATCGCGGTGACGATTGTTGAATTAAGTTTTAGCCATTTGGGTGCTGCTGTGGGTGAATCCTGGGTTACTTGGCGTGGAAGATGATCTGACCAATATGTAGAGCAAGCATAGCGTATATGGGTATTTTTGGAGTCACTGTGATGAGACAAACTTGTTAGATTCGGCTGCAGGTGTATCCCGGTTTACTTGGCCTAGAGGAGGACCTGATCAATAAATAGGCAGAGCAAGCATAGCGTATATGGGTATTTTTTGGAATTATAGTGATGAGAAAAACCTATTGTAATAGGTTTTAAGCCATTTTGGTTAAGTCAGTGATTACCAATCACGGGACGGGCTACAGTTGCCAATGTATATCGCTAATGTTCCTGTTATTTAACATTTGTTGTGTGGAGCTGTTTCAAGGTTTATTGAGCCTTGTATCACTGCGACCATTTCTGGTCTATTGTGATAGCCACCTACTATAGTTCCGTGCTAAACTTCGCGTCGTTTAGGAATCGCAGGAAGCTTTTGGCGCTGGATGCTTTTACCTATTCAGTTTGAAGGTAGTAGCCACCTATGTGGATGTTTCTTTTACGCATCAGTGCGCCACATTCGCACACAATGAGCAGAGGAGTTTCGTCTGCAGTTTAGCAGTATCTGCACACTCCAGTGTCCCGGAGCTTGAGGCTGTATATGTCTCTGTTCAGGTCACAATGTCCCGTGAGCGCCCTCAACAGCATGCGTAGGTAAATTATTTATATTTATTGCTGAAGTCTCGTGGGCAGTCTTACGGTCGTAAGCTTTGATTAGCGCTTTAGAATAATTCAAGCCTGGCGTGTTGTTCCAGTGGTTAAAATATTGTTTTAAATATTTGTTTTTGAGCATTAGATTTGCCAAGCTTTTTGGTACGCCACAGCACGGTTCAAGACCGTATAACATTCCCTTTGCTCTCGCCTTAGCAAGTTCGTCGGCTGAGCTACCCTTAGGTAGAGGCATTTTGTGGATCTAGGTCCAAAAATATTTAACATGTTTGATGAATTGAATAAAGAATGCATGCTAAAACTTATCTTTAAAAATATAATTAGAATATAGCGAAAAATCTTCCTCAAGGGATGATTAATAAATGCTTTCCAAGCTATTCAATAAAATTACTTCCACATATATTATTCATTAATTACTATTTATATTTAATCTATTATTTTTATTTATATGTAGGTACTTAATTGCGGCCATTAAAAATATTCTATTGATAACTTTGACTATTAATTGATTTTTTATACAGTACTTAGGATAACTTGAACTATTTGTATATTGTTAATTTTTGTGTTAGGTATCTAATGAATATATATGACTATATAGTATTTTAGTATTATTTTAAACAGTATTTATTAAAAATTATGAGCTTCCAGCATTAGAACTTAATAAGTTACTGTTACTTAGGCGGCAGCGTCGACATCACTGCTTATATTACCATCGACCGTGTCCTACATATTATTTAAAAATCCCTAATTCGAGATCCAATTTCATTGTCGATTTGTTGGAGTTCTCTCACCACTCTTAGACAGTTATCGCGTTTCGATATGTACCGGCTCTGACTTCTGTTGCCTATCGAGTAATGTGAATTTAGGAAATTATCAATACTCAGAATATCTGCATTAATCTCATTTATATTTCATTTAATTTTTATTTTTATTCAAGCATAACTTGACATAGTTTATATGTGTCGCTATGCTACGAGCGAACCCACCTCATCGGGGCGTTATAACGAAAACTATCGTCTTGTCACCCCGAAACGAACGTACGGACTTGGACGAAGACAATCTACGTACCAAGCACCACCACAGCCCGTGAGAGTTCAACTCCTCACCGCGAGGAACGGGGAATTTTCGAGCCAAGTGGGGCATCCTCGCGGCCTCACTCTCAGATGTGGTCAGCTTACTCCGACCTCCCGTCTGGTAGCAGGTTCGGAGTCGCTTCCCCGTTCTTCTACATGTTGCGGATACGAGGCGCCTTTTACTCGGTTTGCTATCCGAGATCAGGTGACCACCGTATCGTTTCTAAGAATAGATGGCTTAAGTTATCTAACTATACCCTCTTTCTTAGGTCGCATTGCACTTATAAACTGCCCCGACTATTCGTTGTTGAGCAAAGGCCGGCAAACCGGCCAGTGCATAAGACATCAATTCATCCAAAGTTTTCACCCAGTGCTTTTACCGCATTACCGGGATACACTGGGATCTGACCCGTGTCATCGCATATATCGGAGATACAACGGGCTCCTCTTCAGGAAAGTTGTTGAGCAAAGGCCGTCAAGCCGACCAGCGCTCAGACATCCAGGGCAGCTCAAGGTGTTCCATCAGCCGCTCAGAACGCTTAGTGGGTTCACCGGGCTAGTCATTCTCCAGGGAGGCCGCCGGATGTGAGCTGAGCCGTGAGTCGGGCCGACCATGATAAAAAATGACCATTATGACCGGAGCTGCACGGCCCCATTAGGGCCCTAATCAAAGATACAGGGCGGTCAATCGCTATGTTTTGTATGGGAAATCTCGTTTCAGCTCACATCCTACAGCTCACATACGTTACCGGCTTACATTAACACGTGATATGATATAACCACATTTAGGCCACCGTCTGGCAATGATAACCACATTTATCACACTACTATATATTTAAAATACACTGCTCTGGCTTTTGTAGAGCATATAACTCTATTTTTTTTTCACGTAACGGATCATACAAAAATGTATCATACGATTCGGATCGGCCTAAGGAAGAAAATCATATAATTTTCATTTATGTCAAACATAATTTTATTTTTCTGACGGTATTATATAAAGACTAACTTATAAATTATAACGTCAACTTACGTCACTTATTGTCAGAAAAAAAACTTACTGACGAATTGTACAAACGGAGCGTGGTTACATAACCGCGAGATAGAAAGTGATAGCGCATATGTACAATGTACATACATAAAATGTGTGTTAGAATGAGAGGACGAGTATTGCTTGCACTTCGGCGTCTAGCATAAACCCTTTGCGTTCACAGCAGTTCATATTCTCCATTGCTTCGGATCTTGTCCGCTATCCCAAGATCTCATAACGCCCGTTCGCATCCTGTTACCTTGCAATATATCGCAGCGACTTAAAGTCCACCGTCAAGTCCTCCAACAAATCGTACCAGTGCGTTCACACTTATACGTATAGTTTAGCGATTTGGTTTTCGTATACGGTTTACCGAATACGTTTTTTAATATTCGTTTCTTCAAATCGGTAGTACCGTAGATTCAGTTTGTGTAAAAACACGGTAACTAAAAATAAACGAATCGGTTTTTTACTATATCAGGTTTTGCCGTACCGTGTGAATACAGCCATATGTTTGCACACGCCACGGGAAACCGTATACGAAAACCTAATCAGTAAACCGCAACGTGGGAACGTATTGCAAGAGTCTAACGCCAAATTGCGAGGCGGCTGGGAATTGTCGCTCAGCCCCCGCATCCTCACGCTCTTACTACCAGATTTGGACAGATTTATCCGTCCTCCAGTTTGGTCACAGATTTCCAAGTCATAGGAAAAAAGCCAAAGAAAACAGAAAAAAGTTTCTCCCTGTCAATGAGAAAAGACAATATGTAGGAGAATTTCATAAACAAGTGAGTTGGAACAAGACGATTGCCGCTTATTTATGTACTATTGCATAACTAAAGTAAATTTTGAAGAAATACTTGATGTAATAAAACTCACTCCACTCTCGTCGAGAGATAGAAAAGTGATACGAGGCATCGCATTTTCAATTCGCTTCTCGGGCGTCGTGCGCGCGGTCAACCGCCCAGCAGACGCCCCCGTGGGCGTCCGCGCGCGACAGTCCACCCGCCGGCCGCCATCTCTCCCCCCCCCCCTCCCCAACCCGTGTATGCACCCCCGCGGGCGTCACGCGCGGTGGCCCATCCGCCGGCCGCCACTCTCCCGTCCCGCGAGGCGTTGCGTTTGTCGGTCTCCAACCCACAATAACCCCATCCCAACATAAGCCGCCAACTGCAAGCCGTAGTTCGCCACCTCAGCCGCCGACTACCTCCCGAAGTCTGCCACCGCAGTCACCGACTACCCCCCGTAGTCCGCCAGTGCAGCCAGAAACAGACGCCGATTACACCCAGTAATACAGAGATAACGCATGTCCGCCAGTGGACGGAACACATCTGAAGCACCAAAAAACGCATATATGCGTATTCGGTAAATCCCTTCAGTGCTCACTTTAAGAGGACGATTCTCTCGCCGCATTTTCGCAGAATCACAATCGCGAGCGTCATGTGTGGAGATGGCACGTAATGTAAGTTGAGTGTGATTATATGCAGCCTTTATCCATATAAAATATATTACAAATGATGCCACATTGCCGTTACGTCGTGTACGTGTCGTAACGTAAGCTGAATATGAATCCACCTTAAAGCTCATAACAAAATGTATAGGTATTTTTTGACAGCACAATTAGAGCAACAACCTATTGTCATATCTAACCGGGTTAGGCTATAGAAACTCGCGAAAACAACTGCATTTATCAGAGCAATGGAGATAACTCGAAACAGGATGGACATGCGGTTGAGATTAAAATAGTTTACATACGTACCTAAATTTGACTACGAACGACGCGGCATTTAAAGTCAAAAGTATTTAAATTAGTGATCAGTGAATGAATGGAATGAATCAAATATTTATGAAAACGGCAATTTCTGGAGCCCACTGAAGTTCTTGCCATTTTTGATAAACACTTCGTTTACACATAAAATATGCATTCTAAACTCTAAAAAACACAGAACTGATGAAGAGAGTGGCTTCATGATCAATAATAATGTCTAAAAAACTATTACACAGTAAAAGAAAACTAAATTGTCAAATTCACATTGTGAAATGAAAATCAAAATTTGGCTAAAGTATAAAGGCTATTCCAAAAATAATTTATTCACATCTAAATGAATTCATATTATTTGATTCCAATTCATTATTTTCACAAACTTGGCCAAATTTTGAATTCTCCTTACATTGCATATATTTAACAATATGATTTTTTTTACTGCGAATATAATAGTTTTTCAACATAACTACTAATTAAACTATTCTTTATAATAATAATAATAGGTTTTATTAATAATATAATAAGTTAATCGTATAATAATACCAATAAGTTTTATTAGAATTATAATAATAACAATAAGTTAATATTTAATAAAATTACAGAAAAAATAATTAAACAAAATTATGTACCGTACAATCTTTAAAAAGAAAAACTCATTAATTAATTTTAAAAATAAAGGCTGCATGATCTCACTACAAACACTGCAATAAGGTCATAATCAGACAAAAAGCCTGATGTTAAGGAGACACCTTATCGCTAATATGAGTTTGCTGAATTTAATCTTTTTTTCAGAATTTTAGAACGCATCTTTTCTGTGTAAAAAAGTTTTTGGTAAAAATGGCAGAAATCGCATCGGGCCCCAGAAATATATTATACGGGGTCTAATTAAAGGGAAATGACGCGCAAGGAAGAATTGAGTGATAGAACAGATCTACAAAGTTAGTTTAGCTTAAGAATAATATTTATTTTTTAAGTGGCGCAGTCCTAGTACGTCATTAATATCATTATTGATGCGGAAAGCGCACAGAGTCTTACGTGGATGTAATTCGCTGATAAGACTTGAATCATATTTGTCACTACCTATATCGAAATGGGATGTTGACAGAACTCGCAGCTATCGGCTGTTACGCACTATGAAGCTACACATTTTTATGTATGTGCGTGATAAGGGACTGTCTGGGTTTCCGCACGAGTTCGGCATGTCGAAACAACTTTTACTTTAGCCGTGTCTGTTTCATCGGTCAAGGATTCGTCAACATCATCATTGAATCTTGACTTCGTAGAGATTTTTTTTTGATTTTTTTTATCTTTCTCCTTCCGTATTCCATTATTTTTTTATGCTGAACGCAACGTGTAGACGGCACTCATAGTTCCAAACAGTTATAGTAGCCCAATACATGATAGTAGTAGCGTTCTAAACACGCCGGTACGGTATACTATCTCAAAATAATATAATAACATACGAATTTTTAAATCATAGCTCTTATTATTTTAATATTATTTATATGAAGATGTCAATTTTTAATTTGGTACAAAGGTTTCAATACATAATAATTAAGGGCTTTAAAGATCAAACGTACGAATAGATGGCATTCTATTCTCCCCGTATTATTTCCGTGATTTAATAATCCTATATAAAATGCGATAGATGGCCCTAATATAATTGAATGTTATTATAGTTATCATTGGTTAAATAATAGGTTTTTATAATCTTTCAGTCCTTTATAAGAAAAAGCCATTCATTATCAACGGTATTATAGACGACCAAATAAATTGCTATTAGTTTCGCCGGACAATGTCACCGCCGCAGAAAGGTTTAAAAAATGTGCTATGGCATTGAGCAATCACCTATATAATATCAATGGTTGTACTGAAATATCTCGCGTATCCGCCCAGATAGACTATTTTTGACGGTAAAAATTGCGTTTTGACGGTTGTTCATTTTCCATATTTCCAATACATATTACGCCCCAGTCCTAATTGCTTCGATTTTCCAAACTTCAGGAGTCTCCCATCGTGGATATTATATACTACATATTCTATGTTTATTCATCTTCCCCAAAGGGCGAAGATGTTAACATTCGAAGACGACTAGTGCATTTTGATTCGCTTTAAGACCTATGTTTTTGAAGCGTAGTTAGTAGATGCACGATGAGTGTCTGTAGAGGACATACTGAGTTCTATATATTCCGGGACTGATTTTTAGAAGAAATTATAGAATGACGTAAGCTAATACTTCCTCTATTTGTTTTGTAGCGGTTGACAGCTTGCTGGTTGAGATCAGGTGCTTGGTGTACACGTGATCTGCGTCAGTGTGTCATGCGTTGTCATTAGGGGTTACAATCCCGGATCCCGGTATCCCGAGACCCCGACCGTTTTTATTGTCCCTAAATCCTGGGATTAAACATAGCCTCGGGATTGAGCGTCGAATAAGTTTGTCGAGAAGAATAATTGTACATAGAAATAAACTGCCATTGGGTTCGTTTCAAGAACCTGTGCCTGTCGACTACGAGTGCTAAAGATGCAGCTAAAGAGGTAGACCAAAGAATACAATTAAAGAATTGGCATTACAAGAAAACCTGCAAATACAAATAGACAGAAGTATGAGACAAGTTCAATCAAAGGAATCAAAAGAAGAATATATTACTAAAACTATTAGAAAAGAGATGAACTTTTTTGAATCCGGTAGCGCCATTCGGGGTCCTTATCTAGATAAAATTATAAATGCTTAGGGACGATTCCTCTTACTAGTATAGAGCCTTAAAAGGGCGTTCTCAGCTGCTTCGTACATTGGGCGGAATCAAAGTGGTCGATTGAGCGATGAAAGTATGGACAATTTTATATTGATGTGAATGTACTTTCAAAAGTGTAGAAAATAACCAATGACATGACCCGTTTTAAATTTTTTGACATAGTTTTATTTTGTTGAAGAGTAACGAAGTTTTTGTTTCATTGATTCGTAAGAAAGTTTCAAATATTAATATTTGTTTCTTGTTTTCTTCTCTAATTAAAATTTTATGTTGGTGTGCCTATCAATAAAGACTATTTTGTCCATTACTTGCCAAATTTTGAATAGTTGGATAAAAAAAAGGGCCAGGGATTGTATCCGATAGTTGTCATGCGTTATCACCATTTACAAAATGGAGCAACGTGTTGCCATTAACTTTGTTTAAAACGCTGTAAAATCATCTAGAATTCTTGCCGCCTGGCCTATGTGAAAGTCCTAAAACGCCCGCTCGCAAAATTCATGGTATCCGACCCAAAGTTCACGAATTCGATGATTGGCGTCTTCTACACACAATAATCCGCTGTCCCACACCAATATTCTTGTCGCAATGGATTCATGCTCTTTTCGTACACTTTTTAGTAAATAGCAAATGTAATCTACTCCAAACATATGAATATGAAAATGAACCCTAACTTCTCAATTCCAAACAAAAAGTAATACAATTTCGCTAATGTCATCCTCACAATAGCCGGCAATAACAACATATATTTTATTACAACTACTGATGTCGACATAGAAGCGATGGCCAAATCTGTGTCGCGGTGATTTGTAACCAGTGCTATTAGAGGCGATAAAAATCCAATCCAGTTACGCAGGACCACAAAGAAAGCACCAGCGCCGCCAATGAACGATAGAGCACGGACGTCGCTATTGCTGATCATAACCGCATCACGTGTTCGTAACG
This sequence comes from Micropterix facetella, assembly GCA_027564375.1. Classification (NCBI taxonomy): domain Eukaryota; kingdom Metazoa; phylum Arthropoda; class Insecta; order Lepidoptera; family Micropterigidae; genus Micropterix; species Micropterix facetella. The sequence continues at coordinate 21,821,994 of JAOPUG010000384.1, read as the reverse complement.
AGACAAATCACAATTCTGCAGGTGGCCACGATGATATCCACCTAAAATATTCTAGCTCGATAATCTCACAAGTTAGCATGTTACAATGTAGCCTGGTCCATATCTAGCTCGATAATCTCAAAAGTTAGCATGTTTACAATGTAGCCTGGTCCATATCATGCTATTCAAGAATGTTCTACTGCTTAATCTGAGATAATTGAATCCCTGCGATGATATCGTCAATTTTGTATTTTTACGATGTTCAAGTAAACTTTGTTATTACAATTTCGAATATCAACTGCTTTAAACGACCAGACTGATTTTACAACGATTTATACTGCTTTGTAGACGCTGCCACTAGAAATTAATCTAAGCTATAGGTGACTTCGGGCCCGTAATTTGTAATGTGATATGGTCGATAGAAATAAAATTAAAATTTGGGGTAGATTCGTGCTTCTTGTCGGGGTTAATTGGGACAGGCGATTATCAATACTAAAGGTAAATGCATATGCATAGCAAAATCAGAAAAATAGAAATATTAATATCTAACCGTCTAAGGATGAAACCAGAAATGATACACAGCAATTTTAATAAAGCTATACTCTAGATGTCCCGCAGAAAGGATAATTATAAGTAATTGCATGGTTATATTTTTTTCTATTGTATTTGCATGTAAGTAGATACGACAGATTATTAATTGGCTAAATTTCTAAAATTACATATATAGTATGGCGATATAAATGTTTGATTATAACGTACTTTGGGTCTCTGACTACCTATCCATATATAATTTAAAGCAGAATCGTTTGTAAAATACTAATACTAATATAACACTCACGCAAAGCACCTTTTGCTTGGCAGTTGGGCCATAGATCATATATTTTTCCTACCATTGAACTTAGCAACCAGTATTCAGTAATGTCATAGCAGATACTGTCAAACTTAAAATTGAAAATGAAAGTGTTGGATCAACAAGGCCATCGTTAAGCCTAAATTTTAAATTCGTTGCGCGGTTAATAACAGCATGAATTTAGTTATTTTCCATAACTACATAACTGAACTTGTAAAAAGTGCTTGGAATTCTTGTCGAAACTAGAGAAAACATTTGAAGTCAACGCAGTCACATTATTTGCAAATGTAGAAAAATGACAATGCTAGGCCTGTTTTTCATATTAATTGTCGTTTCCAATGTTTAATATTTATTTGCATTTGTACAAATAAATCTCAACCAACGCTCCCTAATTTTGTAGGTAGGTATGTCAATAAAAATGTAAAATGGTAGCATAAATAATAGAGATTGAGCAACAATTTATCGTAAAACATAACCTTTCAACATGGTAATCACCTGCAAATCGTGTTAAAATGTAGATTTCGTTTTACTATTTTATATGAATACATTTTTCATTCAAGTAGCGGCACGCGCGACTTGTATAAAGCAGTTAGAATCCGATGTGAAGGCTGCTAAAAAACCACCGTAGCAGCTCCTCTCTTTAAAGATGTAGAATGTTAACTAAACCTATTTTTTATGGAGTAATCATAGCTCGCGAGTAGTCGCGAGTTACTCGAATGCAACGATGGAAATGCCCATCATGACAATAATAATACCGGACTTCAAAGAAGACAAAATACAATGCCATACGTTTAGAGTTTAGAGAGTGCAACTGTATCCAATCAAGGATGATTGCTTCACTTTCTCTCGGGCTGCGTGCGAATGAGATAGCAAGACATTGCATTTTGTGTTAAAACGTGAGAGTCCCAGTCCGCAGAGCATGCTATGTTTGCATCAGGCCCCGTTTTGCGGAAAATATGAATGTATTTCATTTTATTATTGCACATGCCGTTTGCGAATAAAAGTTATCGCGATTTAAAGTTTTATTTGATTTGTCGTTACTATAGGTTTGTTTATAGGAGTAAATAGAGACTACGAATATAAATCGTATAACTATATTGGCCCTCAAAAAGTTTTTTTATTAAATGCCTAACCTCAACATGTATGGAGACCCTTTTTTTTTACTAAAGTATATACCTACGTTTCAAACAAAAAAGGAGAGTTGGGATAGTCAAAAATTGTAAATTCGTTAACAGTGTGTAGAAAAATATCAATGGTTGAAAGGCAAAGTGACAATATATCAAATATGACAATCTGAGCGAAAATAAGTTATACATGCCGCTAGAATCAATGCTTTTTTCTACGTTCAATTAACCGAATTTCATGAAGTTCGGAGTATATTTTTGGCTTTTTGGGCCGTCCGCAGTATTAAGTAGGACGGACCATATATTCTGATGCATGCTGTGCGTTTGTTCGTTTGTTTGTTTGTTTGTTTGTCCGTCCGAAGACTTTGGTATGAAGCCTCCTTGGGTGACCCTAAGCACCATCAGGTGGCAGAAAATTCGATCCGAGTCCCGCAAGTGCTGCCGCAGGTGCATCCTGGTTTACTTGGCCTGGAGGAGGAGCTGACAAATAAATAGGTAGAACAAGCATAGTGTATATGGGTATTTTTTAAATCGTAGTAATGAGAGAAATTTGTTGGAATAGCCATTTTGACATTTTGAATAAGCCAGGGATTACCCATCACGGAACGGGTCAAAGTTGCCGATGTATTTTGCTACTTTTCCTATTATTACTTATTAGAAGTCTAGCCTTTCAATTACTCATTACATTTAGCTTATAAGCAATTATTTCGCATTCTTAAACCATGGCTTATATGACGTTATGTCATACAGCTCAAAACAATACCTTGTCTTACTTTCGTCTTACTGCAGAAAAATATAAGGATGTACGGTAGTCTTTCTTCATCGCTAAGTGAAAACCTGGAATTTGATCTTTGATTTAGACATTCTTCAAATATCTGAAAATTTATAATGTGGCTAATAAACGTTTTAGCTTCAGTATATTTCTTTTAAAACGCGCATTATTAATTTAGACACAATCATAATATGGATTATGACTTATAAAGCCTTTTGCCGTCCCATAATATTTCTCGATAAAGCACATGTTACTTTTCAGAATTAACTCATTATTTATTAACCCTTTTACCCGAAGGAGAAAACTGATAATTTGATTTAACATGCCATATATGCGTCATAAGTTTCAGGGACATTCTGTAAAGAAGAAAACAGTGCTATAAAATATATTTTTAAAAATGCCATCCACTCTCAAATCGGTTAGATAAATAAATTGTATTTTTTTTTTTGAAAAAATGCAAATTTTAAATGGTTTTGCTTGTTACTGGCTCATTAGTAACTTTGCCTTCAACCGTAGATATGAATACACCAATTACACTTGATTAATAAGTGTGCTTAGGTTATAATTGTATCAATTTATAGATAAACACAAAAAATATTTTTTTGATGAAACGCATCATCTGCTGTAAAAGGAAACTATTTAAAACCTGTCAACCTAATATGTCTTTTTTAATATACTTACCACGTTTTTAAAACGAGCCGCCATATTGGGTTTAGCATGACGTCTGTATTCTACTTGTCGTACCCTTTCATTTGATACCCATGTTGAGGGGGTTGTAAAGAAAAAAGTAATCCGCCATTTTGTGGCGGCCGCCATATTGGATTTATAATGACGTCATATGGCTTATTGCATTCCTACTTGTCTCTAATACTCCTCTCATCTAATACTCATGTCGAGGGTATTGTATAGAGAAAGTTAATCCGCCATTTTGTGTGGCCGCCATATTGGATCAACCGTAATATTGAATATAATGTATTGTATTGTCTTTAGAACCAATGTGTGTGCAAAATTTCAGCACGAGCGGATATCGGGAAGTTAGTTAAAATCGATTGCAAAATTTGTACCGAACAGACAAACAGACAAACAAGCAAGCAAGTTAATAAAAACATGGTAAAAAGAGAAAACGCTAAAAATATAAGCTAGTATAACAAATAACCGAAAAGCATTATATTTAATATTTACCACGTTACGATAATATTACTCGCGATTTCTAATTATAAATTGTACAAGTAACCCGTTTTATTTTTATGAAATAAGTTATTTTTATTCGCTTACGCCGCATTTAAAATGCACATCCTTTATAATACGTAATTAATGCATGCCTTTTTTGTAGCATGTTTAAAATAATACATATGATTTGCCTTATATTACATTAAGCACAAAATGGCCTCCAAATTTGATCATTTAAAAAAACCACATCATTAAAATGTAGAACGAGACAAGGACGCGTGAAAATACGCATAACTGGCAAACGTTTAATGTTGAATAACTCGATAACAACGATGAAATCGCATCTTGCGTGACTCTAGGTCGGTCTCGTGAGACAAAATCAATTAATTATTCTTATGGATAATAAATATTATTGGGCAAACCGCTCTGATGATGCTGTTGATCAGAACAAAGAAGAGCGATGTTGCAGTCGATTGTAACCTCCATTTGCTCTCAATATCGTATGAGTAATTTATTGGGTCAAGGTAAAACGTAATGTACGACGATTTAGTTACTGGAGACTTAATCATTAGCTACAAAATACAAGAACACAATGGTTAATTAATTGAATTAGGCAACGGGCCATAAATTTATCGGGGACAATAAATGGCAGAACCATGGGTTACGCTTCGATGCGACAGAAATATGGCATGCAGCGAAGTTTTTATTGGAGTCAGGGAGGGAGCGTTGAATACGATTTCGAAATACTACAATATGTTTCCATAGTTCAAGAAAACGTTTTTAAAGCAGATTCATCGACAGACTCGCGGTATATGGAGCTGTTCAGTGACTGGTCAGGTTGTATAACGGTGAAGCCATCCAAATGTTTTTGCTTTGAGCTCGCCCGCATAGAATCAAAATTTACTTCTTATGACCCCAAATTGGTCTATAGGGGCTCTTATATCTCCCTTATTGGCCCAAACAAGCATTTTAAATTCCTCAGCAGGAAAGTCACAAAAAAAATTTGGATCTAAACAAACAAAATTTCCAATAAAAAATCTAATTTAAAAAACAAACTCCCGATCATACCTGGACAATGATACCATAATTAACGTAGGTGCTCGTTTCTCCAAGTCCATGCTCATACTATAGTCGTCACATTACAAAGTGGTCACTGGGACCATAAAATTCGGCGACCGACCGGCAGGTACCTGCGGTCACTCTCCGTAAAGCAATGCAAGTGCGAAAGAGATCGCATAATGCTAGTGGTTCATCGCGAGTGACCATTTTGTTACGCGGCAACTATAAATATGTGATATGTGAAGAGTCGCTCCAGCAAGCCCACAATGTTTCGCCCTGGAAATTACCCCTGCAAATTGCTTCGTTATAACAGCGGCCTTTAGCCACGCCTACTATAAAACGGGACTTGCCACTCTCAAAATATGGTTGGTTTTTCTATGATTTCGCGGCAGTTTATACTTGCATCAAAACTCGTTTAATGGTCACGATTTTACAACTCCTTTACAACTCGGCTATCCCGGGTTTAATCGGTTTAAAAGTACATATTTATTGGTAAGGATTTTATGGTTTGTTGATGATGAGCTATCTTAACGCTGAATGATGAAATTGCAATACAGCTAAGCATCATCCGTTATCAATTGTGTTCGTACAACCTGTCCAAATAACGAACGACCTTCAACGCGCAGCTGAAAAAACGGGTTTCGCTAAATATATAGCTGGGAAAGCTGGTTCGAAGCCGAAACGACAAAAATAACGTTTTTTGGTCCTTCGAGCCGAATTTGACATTCTGTGAAATTCGGTTTATAATGTATATAATGTATGTATGTATGTATGTATGTATGTATGTACTTACGTACGTATACATATAAAGTTTTTAAAGGGGGAGTGAGATATGAGATATATGTCACACTAGATCAATAAAGTACGTGAAAAGGCTGCTATAATCAGCGCAATCGATACGGGATGTTCAGTCTCCTTAGGAGCTATGCTGAGTCTAAGTATACCTCGGCTATGTATCGTCGGAATTATCTGTTGAATCCAATCCTGAATGTGTAGTAACCTAAGCATTGTTGATGGCAGTATCCATCAGCCACATCAAAACTGATAGCCATGACTCCGGTCCCTTAATGAAATTCCAGTTGGTACCGTCCGATCTTTGAGCTGGTTAGTGCCACCCATATATATGTTATATTTGATTTTGTTGTATTGGAGGTTTGATATCGGACACCATTTTTCTTGGACAGGTGTCCGCTCTTACTTGGAACCAGGAGCTCAGACCACGGTATCCTCTGGCTATGCTCCAACCACCGTCCACCAGTAAATACAGCCTCAATAGATCCTCATAACTGATAGCCATTAAGGGACTAGTCAATCCTCCCTTGTCTTCATCTTTAGGGCCACAATGGCTCCGTGGAGGATGGGCTTTAATGGCCGTTATGTTTTGGTCAGA
>JAOPUG010000384.1:21798987-21810366 GCA_027564375.1 Micropterix facetella | reverse complement strand
CTAGTTTCGCTACAGTCCGCTAGAGAGCATCAAGAATAATAGCAACAATCCAATTTAATGCATCGTATTTGACAAGCGGGAAAGGGTTGGGGGGGGGGGCGGTTAGAGGGTTAAGTTGGAGGGGGCCGGGAGGAAGGGTACAGGTACTTCTGACAATAAAAGCATCTCACCAAAAGCGTCCCGTTTAAGTTTTTGACAATTCACTCTCGCCGCGCGGAACCCCGGTAAAAGAGCTTCGCTCCAATAAATCTTGTCATCTTCTCACCCTCAGATATGTCGCAAAGACTTTAGGATGTAAAGAATCTACTGATCTAGTTATGCTATTGCCCAGAAGATACCCTCCTTAATCAGCGAGGGCACGGTCAAGCCAGTGCGGAAGGTCACTCTGGAAATAGTACTCGCGCGTCGGCTTGATTAGCACACATCTTACATGGATTTCGCAGCATAATAGATCTCCGACAAAGTCTATAAACTAGAAATTAGATTATTCATCTTCATATCTACTCCATCCATGGGTATCTCTAGTCGAGGATGACACGGCCCAACTGATGGCGAATACGAAATGACTTATTTGTAGAATTGTTGATGAACTTAGGTGACTGTTAGGGGAATGTTTGGAAATTGAATTTAATAAAGTTTACAGGTTGCTAATTGGGGTTGGCGTAGTTTAACGTAATGCGAATACCTATCAGGAAAATGATATATGACGAAGAAATAACAATGAGGAAACGTAGATAGCCACATAGCTGTCTCACTCTAGCCATATAGCTGTGCGGCTGACCCGGCGACGGGAACTCGGGCGTGGCCTGGACAGCTGGCGCACAACGATTGTAGTCAACGTGTTGCCACTGACAGATTCTGAAGTAGTTTAGAAGTGTATGCTTCTTAAGACAGCGGGGGTAAGTAGGTAATTCTACTGCTTATTCATAGATATGGTAGTGAGGGCCATCCGATCTCGAGTGAGAGTTGCCGAGCAAAGGCCGCCCCGTATCCGCTACGTCCCAGTTAGGGATACTGCTTTAAAAGTAGAGGACCGCGCAAGCGACCTCGGACCTGAGACCAGACGGGGGTATCGGAGGAATCTAATTCGAAACTAGGAGTAAGGTGCGGGGAGGCCCACTGGGTTTGAAAATTCCCAGTGCCTCGCGGTAAGGCGTCGGCTTCTTACGCGCTTAGGTGGAGCTCTGTAAGTGCATAGATCCTATATGTCATCGTCGATCGACGTATCGACTTATGTCTGCGTTTCGCCTCGGGGTGATAGAACGAACATATCGTTAAAACGCTCCGGAGTGGACGGGTTCGCCCGTAGCAGCTGACACTCCCAGTTGTCTTTATCTGCGTGTATCTCTAACTATGATAATATCAACAAGTGTATTTACTGTAACTACACTAAAATAAAGGAAGGTCAAATTCACCTTTTTATACTATATGCGATAGATGATATGTTTACATGTGGATAAGTATGTGTGTGTATGCTATATATTTTTATGCCGTATTTATATGTGTTATTGTTAGTACTAAGATACATATCAACGTTTTGCTTACTCTGTTAAGTTGATTGGTGAAATAAAGAATACAAATATGTACATAAATAAATAAAATTCGGGTTAATGAACTCCTAGTGAAAATTCTACTATGGAATTATGGTTTTTATTACTGCAAAAGTTATCAGTTTTTAGTTCACGGGTCTACCATTAGATAAGTCGCTGGCCCGCCGCCGATGATAATTCATGATAAGTCCATTTCAAACACGCCCGTCCCGGCGGAGATGATAATGTGTCTGCCAGTTCTGGATTCTTGTGCTCTTTTGACACGGTGCGGCGCGGCGATGGGTTCATCACACCGTAAACAAGTGCGAACAGGGCTGCTCTCTGTCGTTCGTTGAGAAAGCAGTAAATTTCATTTAAAACTAACAATAAAATTACCAGCTACTAAACTTGGCAAGTACAAAGTAAAAATATACTATAAGGTGCTACTTCACGTAAATCAAAGCGCATATTGGTACATATTAGGGCGTTGTATCACTATCTCTTGCACATATTTCTGTTTCCCCCACCCGCGTCAACCGCTTTGCGTCCCGCGCCACTCCTCTCTTGCTGGTTAAATCAACATCATACGTCGGCGAACATATCCAATGTATAGTCAGTTTCTGCGTGCACTCAGGTAGAAATGTATAAAATGTTCACCTGTACTCACAAAAAAGGTATCGAACGTCATCATCCGTGACTTCGTCTGTATTTTATCCGCCTGTGACATAAGAATTAGTCGGACCGATTATTTTAGACTTCACGTCGTATTTTTTTTTAAAACAAACCAAACAACGAACCGCGTCTTTATTTTACTTTTTACACCAGAGGTTCGTCCCCTTTGCCCACCTCTTCTCGGCCCTTGTCGCCAGCAAGAAACAATAGCAATTCAAATAAAAATTTGTGAGCAAAATTTTGGCAAAATGTTTATCCCCCAGAAATCTCTAAATTCTAGGTTAACGTACGCATAAACCATTTCAGTTTTTATATTCTGGTAGTTGAAGAGTGTATGTAGTCGGATTGAGGTCCATACGTTTGGAAACTTAATATATTATTAACGATATAACAGTCGGAAAATTGCTCTTTTTGGACCATTTTCAAACATTTTTTACTATATCTAAAATACAAATTTTATTTCTATGGAACCTCAATCTGGATAGATTATTTCTGTGTCTTTATGTTAAAATTAAAAAAAGTATTTTATTTGATAAGAAGTTTAACAAAAGGACTGCCGAACTCAGCTTTTGAAGTTGTCCTCTGAACTCTTAGGTATATTGCCACAATTCGTCATATTTTGACTCGAGCCGACGACGCATTGTTATATTTTAGAAGGTAGGTACCTACCTACATCACACTAATAGAGTATAATCTTTAGACTGTACATAACGGATGCTAGACGTTCAGATTACAGAAGCAACATCTTTTATTATACTTATATCAAAAGTCTGATTCACTGAATGTAAAGTTTGTGTGCAAACGCGAATTCCTAGAATGTAATATGCCTTTTTTTTATAAATAAAGTTTTATTATTATTATTAATAATAATAATATGAATCATTTTTATATCGTGTATAAAACCGCAGATTACAAAGGAATTCGGATAGGATGCAACATGGATAGGATGTGTAGATTTCTGGGATTTCGAATCCAGAAATCTGGGATTTCGAGCCAATGTTATTTCGAGAGGATGAGTCATGATCATATTTCCGCAGGTTAAACACGAATTTCACAAAGACATTTTGTAGTCGCTCTAGCTTGTCAAGTATGGCTTTGTTCGCATCGAGGTACGCAACGTCAGCGTATAGTCCAAGATGGGTAGCAGCAGTGTTTGCAGTAAGGACTGCTTTACATTCGCTGGTAGGATTTTTTACAACCGTCGGAAGCTGTGAAAACTGAATAAATGCGATTACTTATTTCAGTATAAAAGAGCTTGTTCGTTGAGTAAGCTCAAGTTTTCACATCTCTTTAATACTCGATGATATTGTTGCCCATTTCAAACGGAGGCAATGAAGACAGATTAATCGACATGAACAATTTTTGTCCGCCGATCGCATTTGATAGGATTTTGTCGGATCAATAGTGTGCCATGGTTTTTCTCTCAATTTGATAAGCGGTTCAGATTCTTATTCATTTCGGAAATAGTAAGACTAGTACTAGTAATAGTACTTGCATTTTTTGGAAGTAGGTACCTATTTGCAAAATATATATTTTTAGGTAAAACTAAATTGTTATTTTTAAAGTTGTAAAATGTTAAAGTTGTTTCCTCCTGGAGCATATTTTTGTATATTCAAACAACACCTTCGTATCTATGTATCTATTTACCACGCCTTTTTGTCATTCATAAAAAATATCAGTCAACTACACGTCGACGAACGCGATAACCCCGTCACGTTGTTTATAATAAAAAACAGTAAAATTTTCCTCCAATGTTTACATTTTTGGCCTGTCTGTAGTATTACGTGGGACGGGCTACATAGTCTACATGATGCATGCTGTGCGTTTGTTTGTCCGTATGTCCAAAGACTTCCCGTGGACCGATCTTAACCAAATTTAGTATGCAGCCTCCCTGAGTGACTCTAAGCACTAACAGCAAATTCGATCCGAGTTGCGCAGGTGCAGCTGCAGGTACATCCTGGTTTACTTGGCATGGAGGTGGATCTGACCAAGAGGTAGAGCAAGCATAGAGTATATGGGTATTTCTGGAATCGAGGTGACGAGATAAACTTATTGGATTAGGTTTTAATCCATTTCGGACAAGCCAGATGTTACCAATCACGGGACGGGCCAAAGTTGCCGTTGTACGAGAATATAGTTACGTTTCCTATAATTTATTATATTGTAGTTTCGGGTCTGCCGCGTATGTTGCTTCTCCGAAACGTTGTATGGTTTTCCTCGCATATTTACAGAATATGCTCTTCCTCCTCAGATGCCTCTTGTTTTTGGGAAGGTACAGTAATCCATGTAGGGTTCTTACCATGAAGTCACGTCACAGAATAAATATTTCGATGCAAAATTCTCATGGCATAAATTGGAACTGGCATTGAGAAGCGGCGCCAAAATGTCATTTTCGTTCGCTATTTTGGTATTTCGGAGCGATTTTACTATTCAGTGTTTTCTTTTCATTACAGTGTGTTTTGTCCGCTGGCAACGTCTTGTGACACGTCTATCCTACCGCTCGCACAGACACCCACTGAAGCGGTTCTGCGTCCCGCTCGCACATCGTCATAATATATTCACGTATCTTGCTCGCATCTTTCCTCGTTAGTCATCTGCGTTGACCTCCTAGATCGAGTAGTGATTCAAATTGAAATGTGTTGATTTCCTTCCATGACATTTGTGACGCTCGCGTTTTTTGTTGTGATTTATATAGATTTAAAATACTGTGCTGTACACACAATCTGTCTTAGGTGTAATAAGACATTTTCAGAATGCATAAATGTTGACGATGATCTGAACTATCTAAATGGGATTGACGGACCCCCATTTACATCTCGTACACCCCCTTTTTTCTCGCTGACTTGGACGCTCCGCAAGTCAAAATCGACCCTTGGGGGTTCATATTGATATATTCCACTTTGGGAATCGCCAATTTATGGCCTGTTTAAATTATTATTCTGTATTTATTTTCAAGCCAGTCAATTTTTATTATAATATCGGATTGAACGATATCACCATTTAATAATTTAATACCAAGCCCGATTGACGAAATTTACTTTTCCGCTTTAGTTGAAAATTGGAATGTACGGGAAATGTGTAGATTTTACATTTTTCATAGCTATTAAAATATCAACAAAAAAATAAGGTAACACCTTTCTTTTGTCCAAAACCATATCCAATTTGCGGCTACGAAAAGCGACATTTTGGCGGCGTCTTTCGGTAAAAACAGTTCAAAATATTCTACTTGAGGGCGCTGGTGTTCTTCGTGTGCGGTGCCTATGAGTATGCATGTATACAGCTAAAGAATAGACGAAAATAATCAATTTCTCCAAGGGCGTTTTTACATTTTAAAACACTTAATTATGGTGAGAAAGGAAACACTTAGGTGTTTCAGTTGTGGAAACAGGTGCGCTGCGACTGCACGAGACATATAGGTACATGCATAGCCATGTAATTGCACGAATTGACGCATTGTGTATGTTTTTTATGCTTACAGAAGAAGTGATTCGCGTAAATCTACGTTTTACTCGGGGCAACTATCGCGAAGATCGTTCAGCGATTATTATCGTTACGATTATCGTTAAATGATAATCGTTGGTTACCATTTTCCTTGGAGGGACTACGATTTGTTGATTTCACTCGACCAGTGTATTCATTTGCAGTCAGATCATTCTAGCGGAAGGTTGTGTTTTAAGTTAAAGTTGAAAAAGTGGTGTTATAAACATGAGTTCAAAGTTTAGTAGACGTAAAACAATAATACTTAAAAAGAGCTAAAAAAAACACCCAGTTAAAATCCCATACATTTTTTTAAGCTTCTTGGTCTACTGTTTAGTGTAAAAGATGGCTTCAAAAATTATTCGAAAAAGATAATTTCCTGTATAGCTCCCAGATTATATTTTTTCTCAAATTTTTATACATTTAAAAAAATCTGAAATAGCTATGTACTCTTATATAGCTATGTAGTAACTATGTAAAGGTACTCTTAGCTATGACATTTTTTCAGTTGGCTAACAATCATCAGTTACTTCAAAAATTCAAACGGTTCAAAAATTGCCAAAAAATGTAATCGTCGAAATTTACATACATCGTCGCCTTAATCGGCTTTAACATCTGACTATATCAGTGCATTAACAAGTTGTTTCAGTGTGTATTAGAGAGTAACGGAATAATTGATCAATGTGTAGAAAAGATATTAATACAATCCAAATTAAAACAGTTTTAACTAATCATGACATGACAAAAAGAAGTTCAATAGAAGTTTTCCAAAAAACAGGTATTGGCATTGTCGGTCGCTTTCTCACTAATAACAACGAGTCCAAATCTCAAAAATGGAGACAATGGCATTCATCCAAACGGCATCCTCTCAGCATCGGCCAAAGTCGACCGGCGAAAGGCCAAGACTAATCACTAGAATGGAATCGAGGCGACCATTGTTCGTTCGCTAAAGATAACAACATAAATAAGTGAACGCGTGCGCCGCGCACGCGCATTCAGTGCCATTATTTGCAAAACAACGCACTCACGAATTGCTCTAATGCTATTGCAACGCATTTCACAAAGAGTGGGCAAATAACAAGAAACGAAGGATAGTTCTAAAGAAACGTAATTTTAGGAGTTTAAAAAATGGATATTGTATTTCTAAGCATCAATAGTCGTAATTCCAAAAGCCACGAAAAAGGTATATTTGTGACGTTCACTATTCAGAAAAATATTTTGTTAAGCTTCAGTCCTATTATTATACCATGAGCGACCGATCCAAAAATAATAACAGTAGCGATATACATCGGCAACTTTGGCCCATCCCGTGATCGGTTACCCTTGACTTATCCTAAATATCTTAAAACCTATTCCAACAAGTTCCTCTCGTCACCACGATTCCAACAATACCCACATCCGCTATGCTTGCTCTATCTATTGGTCAGATCCTCGTCCAGGTCAAGTAAACCAGGATGCACCTGCAGCAGCAACTGCGGGACTCTTCTGGTAATGCTTAGGGTCACCCAGAGAGGCAGCATACCAAATTTGGTTAAGATCGGATCACAGGAAATCTTCGGGCATACGGACAAACAAATAAACAAAAAAACCCAGAGCATGTATCGGACCATAATATATATGGCGCATCCTACGTAATACTACGGACGGGACAAACACGTAAAACTGATTTGATATAATGTTTAACCCTCTATCCTATTAAGCAGCGGTCTGTCAGACCCTAGCCAAATATACATTTGATCCTTATGACAAGACCGCGCGTCCTTATTGTTGTCATCCCAGGCATGTTTATTACTTAGATTTTAAATAGTATTGTAATCCACATCTTAAAAATAGGTCAGAAAGACGGGTGTTTCATGTTACATAGAATCTGCCAGACCGACTCGACGTTTCCGTATATATTATTTTTATATTTCGGGTTCAGGTTTAAGCTACAAAAATATAGCACAATCTGACAAAACTCTTTTTGAAATTTTATTTGAAAGGAAACGAATTCTTACCGCGTGAAACCAGACGATAGCTTTCCCGGCGTTACGACAGAGTTACATTATTTTACTGTTTTTAAGAACAATAAAAGTGCGACTGTCGCCTACCCTGCGTGGCGGCATTATGTTAATTGGGTGTTTGATTATGGGGCCTAATGAGTGTGGGTGTTGATTGTGGGCCTAATAGAGCGTTACAGCTCGGGCCCTAATGGCCAACTCTGTGTTATCATGGTCGGCCCGACTCACAGTTTAATGCCCAACGAAGAGGCTGAATCCGGCGAATCCCGTGAACCCGCTGTGCAGCGGATCTGGAGGAACACCTCGAGCGGCCCTGGACGGTTGTTGTATTGGTCGGTGTACCGGCCTTGCTCAACTGACGAATAGCCGGGGAGTCGGATTCGTACCTTAGACATGTACCTTAGGATGTCTATTCTTAGAAAAGATCCGTTGGCCACCCCAATCTCGGATGAAAATAACCGAGTAAAGGACGCGTCGGATCCGCAATAATTCGGTACGAATTGACGCTATCCTAAGGTAGAGGCCGCGCAGGCGACTTTAAACCTGCTACCAGTCGGGGAAGTCGGAGAAATCTGACCATATCTGAAAGTGAGGACGTGAGGGGCCTCACTGGGCTTGAAAATTCCCAGTGCCTCCCGGTGAGGAGTAGGACTCTCGCGGGCTGTTGGTGACGTTGGGTACGTGGATCGTCTTCGTCTCAGGTCTCTGAGTTCATCTCAGGGCGATAAAGTTCGTTGAAACATCCTGAGGTAACGGGTTCGCCCGTAGCTTTAACACCAACAACTGCCGCAGATTGTAGCGATGAGCTCATCGCTACCCAATGAACGCAAAGTACCTACACGCAGCGTACATGGTATCACTCTTATTGTCTCCGTGAAGACGGCAAATGTAACTGTCGAAACGTTGAGAAAACTGTCGTCTAGTTACACGCGCTAAGAATCCGTTTTCTTTCAATTAAAATATACAATTATATTGTTATATATAGCATATATGTAGATATATAAATGATAGACAATATTGATAATATTACATGCATATTACTATGACTTCATACACATCAATTATCCATATAGGTCGTCTTTTAATTTCACGAATAACGTTTTAAAGCGCTATTGAAATACATCCGTGTCACGGGAGTTACGATTGTATCCCGTACTAATATGTATCCAATGGATCGATTGCGTTTCTTCGTGAACTAAAATCGGAAATTAGTTCATTTGAACGAGACAGGGCAATACGGTAGACCTATACGCCGGCCCCTAATAAAAAGCGGATTGTAAAACACAGTTCGGTGGCTTCGAAACACCACGAAACACCACGAAACACCACTCGTGAGGCTTCGAAGCCCAGATTATGTCAAATACCCCGACGGTATAAACTACGGGATAATTAAAGTGATGAATAATTCAGACGTATAACCTAATAAGTCTGTTACTTATTGGCATAAAAAAATGAATAGTGTTAAATTCAGTAATATTTGTGAGATAAACATTTTAAATTGAAACTAAAAATAAGCGTTTCTACCTAAGTCATTTAAAATTGTTAGCCAATTATAATTTAACAAAAGGTCCTAAATATCCGGACGTTGATTAAAGACCTACAAGGAATGTTATTTTGTATTTTTTACCCAAATAAGAGTCACATGGGGAGAATATTAACGTGCTATGACTTCCAGCTGCTATCATCAGAAACAAGGTAGCCGCGAACATCCGAGCTGAAAATCATCCCGACGTGTCTGCGAGCAGCGGCTGTGGCTGGCCAGGGTTTAAATACCTGAATTTTTGAGATGAAACATCTTAAACGATGTCTTCAAGATTCCTCCCCTGAGGGCGACTATTAACCGATTTACTTTTCGGCATTAAAACTACCCACCGAAAATAAGCAGCGAGGCCGCACCAAATACGTTGAGATTTATTTGGGTGGATATAATTTCGGCAGGTAGTTTTGACGGGTGAAAATCGACGATCGTTCATTTCATATTCCGCTCTAACATATTGTCTCTGCCTCGTTCGCATGAACTAATTTCCAATATTAACTTCACGAAGAAGTTCAATCGGGCCCAATATTCGGTTAAAATTGAATTTCTCCCATGATTCGTGTTACAACTGGGTATGTGGAAGAGACGAGGTACTGTGTCAAAGCTACTGGCGAACCCGCTAACACAGGATGTTTCAACGAACTTTATCGTTATATTACTCCGAGATGAATGCAGAGACTTTGTGGGCAATACAATCCAATTCTCCAGTTCCCCCACTGCCCGTCAGAGGTCAACCCTTAGCGTAAGGCACTGAGCAAATACTCCCAGCGGGCAAAATCGCCACCTGACTCCCAGATTTAGACGGATTTCTCCATCCTCCCGTCTGGTCACGGGTTCGAAGTCGCTTGCGGGGGCCTCTACGTCATCATAGCGTCAATTCGTACACGAATTTGTCGCGGGTTCGAGTCACGGCCCTTACTCAGCTACTCACCCGAGATTGGAAAGACAACGGATCGTTTCTAAGGAGGTACATATCTACCCTCGCTCTATAGAAAGCATACGCAATCAGACTATGTTAATCTCGATATCACATTCGTTACAAAATATAGAATGCAAAATCGACTATATCCTACCAGAACGTGTTTGATAAAAACACAACAAACTGTTTCTTGATAAGTTTTATTCTTACTGTTAAACTTTACTTTATTTACTTTATTAAAACAGTGTTTTAAAAGGAAATACAATAGAATTTCTATAGATTTTTTAAAATTCGTAATATGGAAAACGTTTGTGTTCCACAAATATGTATGTATACCAAACATTCCACTCTTTGCCATTCCGTTTCTAGACAAGACAGAACTTGAACTTTAGAGGCTTTGGAACTAGTCTTGTGAGCCTCTAAATGAAAAGAATTGTTGTTATGAATCAATTATGAAATCATCACAAATTTCTCTTGATACTAAAAATATTCTACTGTAAACATTGATATTTTAGGGGGTTTCAACTATTTTTTGGCCTATCCGTAGTACGGGCCAAAACAATCTGATAGATGCTGTGCGTTTGTTTATCCGTATGTCCGAAGACTTCCCGAGGACTGATCTTCACCAAATTTGGTATGCAGCCTCTTTGGGTGACCCTAAGCACCACCAGCAAATAGACCCGAGTCCCGCGGGTCCTGCTGCAGGTACATCCTGGTTTACTTAGCCTGGGGAAGGATCTGACCCATAGGTTGAGCAAACATAGCGTATATAGGTATTTTTAGAATTGTGGTGACGAGGACAAACTAGTAGGAATATGTTTTAAGCCATTTGGGTGCTGCTGCGTGTATATCCTGGTTTACTTGGCCTGGAGGAGGATCTGACAAACAGGTAAAGCAAGCACAGCGAATATGGGTATTTTTAAAATCGTGGTGACGAGACAAACTTTTAGGAATATGTTTTAAGCCATTTGGGTGCTGCTGCGGGTGTATCCTGGTTTACTTGGCCTGGAGGAGGATCTGACCTGGAGGAGGATCTGGAGGAGGTTTTAAGCCATTTGGGTGCTGCTGCAGGTGTCTCGGTATAGCAAGCATAGCGTATATGGATATTTTTGGAATCGTGGTGATTAGATAAATTTATTGGAATAGATTTTAAGCCATTTTAGTTAAGTAAGGAATTACCAATCACGGGACGGGCCTAAGTTGCCGAAGGATATCGCTACTTTTCCTATTATTTGAATGGATAAA
>JAOPUG010000384.1:21759961-21772666 GCA_027564375.1 Micropterix facetella | reverse complement strand
AAAACCTGGATTTCTGAAAAATGTATAAAAATATGCGTTAAAACCTATAAAATATATACATTATTTTTTTAAACATTTTGCCGGCAGCGCCAGAAGGGGGGGGGCATATTATTGTTTTTTTTTTCAATTTTTATATCCTATACGATAAGGTCTAAGACAATAGGTACTATCTTACAGGCGGCCGGCTTTTACAACATCACGTGGTCGTCCATTGCTGTTTAAAGTGCCTGCCTCTCTCAAACAGTGGAAAACTGACATTTTAAAATCAATTTGAAGTGACTCCCGCGTGCATTTAAACAAAAATAAAAATATGGGTATTGTAGTAAATTTCTTAATCTCTACTATGATATGAAATTTTAATATTTTGATTTTTTCCTGAATAAAAATAATAAACGCTGAAGCCATAACCTTTCTGTAATTTGCAATTTACGTACACTAAGTAAAGGATTGAAATATCATGATCCCATATTTTTCATTCTTTTATATTTTCATTATAATATTTCAAAAAACCAAAAAAGATATTACTCGTTATGCGCGATTTCAGAAGAATGGTATCTACTCGCAGACAATAACAGGCTTTGGGTGCATTGGCTACTGCTGGTGTTTCGCTTGGCGTAAGAATAGTATCTCCGCGTAAGCAATAATAGGCTTTCGGTGTATTGTTCTTCGATGGTGTTTCGCTTGACAAATCATTCCGCTTATTTTAGCCAACAGCTGTGCCTTAACTGCTGTGATCCTAAGGGAACCAGCAGGGTTTCAACGCGAATACGGACGTAATGACATAATTCTCCATCGTGAAATTTCTGGATTATTCTCGTTAAAAGAATAATCGCCATTCATAATGTAAGTAACGTTCATATAAACGCAGCTCTTCGAAATGAAAATAATTAAGTAAAACTAGACAATTTAGCCCGACCCCTGGCTAAGCAATGATCACGCACAATAACGACTATAGTGTAATACATCAAGCTCATGTTTCATGTTACTACTTACCTGCCGCGTGTCTGTCATGTTTCATATTTTTAAAAATGATTTTCCTAATCCAAAAAACAACCGCAAGGTTATTAAACTCGTCTATTGAATATATTTTCACGGATTACATCTTTTTTGCTATTAAAAGAGGCGGATTTGTGAGTTCACCGACTCGCACGGCCAGAGAACTTAGCCAATTACATAGTTAATGCTGTTGTTTGTTAACTTAAGTATTCGTTTCCAATAAATTTTCATTCAAACCATTGATTTTCATTCAAAATTATCCTTTCCCTATATTGTAATATCAACTTAGTTTTGTAGGACTGGAACATTGATTTGAGTAGCTTGTGTGGGGATCATGTAGATTTCTAGGCATTTTTCAATTTATTTTTGCAAATATAAATTACGTCCGCAAAAACCTAATACAATTCGCAAAAGATAGGGACTGCCATAATGCAAATAAGAGAATATAAATGAGCCATCATTTCCCAAGTTTCGACTCAAAAAAGTAGAATAAGGATAAATTGATTCGGTATGTAATTCGGTAATAGTTTGAAGCCCGTCCCATGATTGGTAATCCCTGACTTATCCGAAGCTTAAAACCTATTCCAGCAAGTTTCTCTCGTCCAATAATACCTATATACCCTAGCTCTCTTGCTCTACCTATTGGTCAGATCCTCCTCCATGCCAAGTAATCCAGAGTGCACATGCAGCACCTGCGTGACTCGGATCGAATTTGCTGCCACCTATTGGTGTTTAGGGTTACCCAGGGAGGATCCATACCAAATTTGGTTAAGATTGGACCACGGCAAGTCTTCGCACAGCATGCATCAGACTATATGGCCCGTCCTACGTTTTACTACGGGCGGGCCAAAAACAGATTTATAATTACCGCAATTGTAGGCCGTCACTGAATAATATTGACTAAAATTGTAAAAACGGTGGCCCATAGCCATAGTCGCCTTAACGCAGAACCGATGAGCGTTCTTTCTATTTTCACCAGATCTTTGCTATCTGCGATGTTTAACGACAACCATCATCAGGAGAGAAACCAGAAGAAGAAGAAGCCTATCGCCTCCTCTGTGTCTAGCAGAGCGGAAAATTACAGCGACTATGTACTGTGTCGTTGTACCGCGACTATCGTGTCATGACATTCGGGGGTCACGGGTGGCGGCCGTTTTCACGAAACAAAGCAAAAACCCAGGCCGTGAACCCGCACCGATGTAGACGGCCTCATCAGGGACGATCGGGTCGGCCTACTAGAGCGTTATCCGCCGCTGACGTATATCGTAATGACATAGCATTTGGCCAATCTGCCATTTTATTACTCAGCACGTGTGAATGTCAATTTAATAACGCCCCAGTGGAACCACAGAACATGATTCATGTTCTGTGGTTCTGGACGAATCATTTAGAACGAGTATTAGATCCTAAAGTTTCCGGTCTTTTCTATGGTCGTTTCTAATCGGTGCTAAATTTGACAGTTCCGAGGAGCCTTCGCGCCATCTGGTTCGTTGTATTAGCTGAGTTCTGTTATTTTAGTATAAATTGCAGCGAAGTGCATCTAATAATCAAAATGAGTGGTTTGCGGACTGTTTTGACTGTTTTGCAATGACCTCTGTGCCATCTTCATTTCCATATCAGTGCAGTTTTAGATTCAAACAAGGCGCCTATTAAGTATCAAGAAAAGATAAGAATATGGAACAATATTTTATGATAGAAACCAACAATTTAGTGTTTATTTATTCGGCTATCTTATTAATAACAATGAATAACTTATAGTAAAGAGAAAATTTACAAAATAAGTGTATTACAACCTTCAAATAGGTGTTGAGTCGTGTGTCGGTCCGACCGTGATAAAACAGAGTTGGACACTGTGACCCGAGCTGCTCGACCCTATTAGATCTCAACCTATGGCGCCTAGGGTCACAGCCCCAAGCTTAAAATTTGGCGCAACATACGTGGATGCCTATCTTAACTACAAACTCAATGCATGCCACTTGGTTCCACGAAGTAGAGTTTAAAACCGCAGTCTCTATCGACTCTCGAGGGCTTTCTTATTTCAATGGCTTCGCGGATCATGCAGGGAAAGTAAAATTGTTCTCTGGATAGCCAAATGAGATTTTGAAACTGCACCCAGTGGCTATTTCCGCAATCTAATATGCGTTCGCAAATCACCGATTTTAACATCATTGATGTGTTCCATCGGTCGAGTGGCTATGGGCCATTTCCTTTGTCCAACGTACGCTAACCCACAGCTGCATTCGATTTTATACACACCCCGGGTTTGCAGTGGTATTACAACCTTTACAGGTCTTAGAGGTCGAGCTATATTTTGGGTCAGTTTGAAGATTGTTTTAATATCGAATTTGTTTAGCATCTTACTTATTCGATCTATCACGCCCTTGACGTACGGTAAGAATGGTCGTGATCTTTGGATCGTGTGCTTATCTCGTGATAATATCCGTAACCATCAGGTTGGAAATCTTTCAAAATTCATTAGTTTTTTAGTAAAATTCATCATTTAAAAAAAAAGCGAAATTAACAACTCATAACCCCCGAATCCCTTTCCCTCCCCACAAGACCACGAAAAATAGTTTTTTTTTATTTGGTTATTTTGTTTGAGAGCATCCGCTTTCTTTTTGGATTATTTTTCGTCGTCCGATGTAATCTACGGTGGTTTAAAATAGATTTCTATTTATTTCGACGATGTCGAAAATTTGTGAGAGCGACACCGAGCCGAGCATGAAAATACAGCACAATCTCGTACAGTGAATTCTCAATCCCGGAAATACAGAAATAAGCGAGCTTCATAATATAATATTAAAGAGAGATGACTAGTTTGGTTGATTAGCAACCGGAGCAATTTGTCTGTGTATGCTATCAGTAAGTATATCATTTGAGCATATAAATTTGATTGATTGAGCATATATATGATTGATTGAGTATATATATGATTGATTGAGCATATAAATTATGACTATGTTTTGGATATATAAAAAGAAATTTTACAACGAATGGCTTATTTAAAAAAATCATGATACTTCGCAGGATATATTCGTATACGTAGGCAAGAAACTATGCCCATATTTCGTCTATTTAAAAATACTGTTTCATGAATCCATTACCAATTCAAAGAAAAACAACGTCAAAAATCTTCATCTAGCCTCTGTATCTAAAAGGTTTTTTTTAAAGAAGGTATCAAATTCCAATCAAAGTCGAAGGCATGAATATGTACTCGTTATTGAGATAACGAGTTTTCATTAAAATAATTATTTTTATCGTCGATTTATGCACTTCTATGACAGAGGTTAACAGGAAATGACAACCATTTTAAACAATATATGTAATATTATTATTAGAGGAACAATCATAATTATGTGCGTATACCTACACCACATTTGTATACACTTAACAATATACAGATAAAGAAAATTGTAGCTCAAGGCCGAGAAATATAAACAAGGAAGTGTGATTGAAGTAATTAAACAGTGAAAGTAGATAGCTGTTCTATTACAAGTTCTCTAATCGATTGAATTGATGGAATATTTTGTATAAAAGCAAACATGAAATATTATTGAAGTGCCATGCCACGTGTAATGCAAACACGTTTGTAGACGCCTTTCAATGTATTTATTCATATCATTAATATTGCAAAATCTTATTTACATACTCTAGCTGATTTGAAATTTCATTTTACTCTGTGCATTTAAAAGTGCCCCTTTTTTTACTTTATTCAATATAACGACTAACGCTGATTATAAAACGA
Organism: Micropterix facetella; assembly: GCA_027564375.1. Taxonomy (NCBI): domain Eukaryota; kingdom Metazoa; phylum Arthropoda; class Insecta; order Lepidoptera; family Micropterigidae; genus Micropterix; species Micropterix facetella. The sequence continues at coordinate 21,767,925 of JAOPUG010000384.1, read as the reverse complement.
CTCTTCATTAGCTTTTTCGGAATTTTAGAATGCTTATTTTCTGTGTAAACGAAGCTTTAAGTAAAAATAGCAGTAGCGCCAGAAACTGTGACCTTAAAAGGCAAACTGGCCGAGTTAGAGACCCATCGAAGACCCTTGGTGCTCTTGTGGAAAGGGTCATGAAACTACAGAACATGTGTCATAGACATGAAACAAACAGAGAACTCATAGATTTTTCGATCTTCCCGTCGTAAAAACTGACTCAGCACGCAAAAGCTTCTTATATAGGGCCTGCCACTCTTACGATATCAAATTTTCTGACGTCGATCCCTATAAAGTAGCCAATTATGCTGCTCATTCATTTCATTTATTATTTTAATCCATCCCCCGTGCACGCCCATACCTTCAAATCATATCATAAATTACCTAAAAGTAGAAACCTAAATTTTTATTTCATTTAATTTTTAATTTATAATTCTTAACGATAGAATTAAAGATTTAACTTATTTTATGTCTTTTATGAAACATAATTTATGTTTATTATCACTTGTAATATAAGAAATTTTGGTATAAGCACATATTGTAAGTGTTCATTTTCTAAATAAAATAAAATGTCATTTGGTGTGTCACATTCTGGAAGATGAGAGGAGCCTTACGTTTAATGGAAAGAGTGGATTTGTACTTCCCGTTTGATATTTGCGGAATCAAACTTTTATGCTGTTCTGCTCCTTTGTGAAAGCTATTAAAATAAGAGCCAACGAGAGGCCCAAGAAACAATTCCAGTAAAGTATTATTTGGGTATTAATTATCGTCTCCTAATTTACTTTCTATTTTCTGTTTGCTTGTGTCACATATACTTGTTATTCGTAATTATTTTTTTGTTTATATAATTTACATATTTTATATATATCAAATACTTCTGTACACTTTTGTAAGCATGCGATGAGGGATTAATGTCATAGTGTGTATACCAATAAAGGACTCAAATAAGAGCAACGAGTGTTAAAACATACAAAGCAAATGGTTACCTAAATAAAAAATAGACAATTTAAAAAACTATGTACTTTCTTTGAATTGATGCATAATAAGCCTCTTGTCGTAATGACGTTACACATCTTCGTCCCACCATGCGACAGGTAAATGGGTAATTATAGTGGCTACCATCAGTGGAACGTGTGCGATGCGTCGCGCCGTGTTGTCTGCTGCATCTCCCGTTACCGCCCCGCTAAATCCTGTTTTTATTCAGGACGCGCCGCTTTGCGAAGAGCGATTATACACTCGGTTAGATCTTCCGCCAGGCAACGTTTTGCACCAGTATTATATTATGTATATCGTGATTGATATGACACTGTTGGAAGCGGGATGCAGACTAGGAAGTGGGATGCTGACTAAAGAGAGGGATCCTGCGGTCTAGACTGGTGTGGACGCATAGGAAAACCTGTAGCGTCCTACATGACGCTGTGCTGAAATAATAGGAAAAGTAGCGATTTACATCGGCAACCTTGACCCGTCCCGTGATTGGTAATCCCTGATTTAAGCAACACGGCTTAAACCTATTCCAATTAGTTTCTCTCGATTCCAAAATAACCCATATACCCTATGCTTGCTCTACCTTTTGGTCAGATCCTCCTCCGGGCCAAGTAAACCAGGATGCACCTGCATCAGGACTTGTGGGACTCGGATCTTAGGGTCACCCAGAGAGTCTGCATATCAAATTCGTTGAAGATAGCTCCACGGGAAGTCTTCGGACATACGGACAAACAAACGCACAGCATGCATTGGACTATATTATGGTTAAAAAAACATAAATCAAAGTATTTCATATTTGAATTTGGCGCCATTAGCCAGAAATATCGAGTAGTTAGGGTAGAGACAGGCAGAGGCGTTGTCAATACGCTTAATGTACTTATAAAATCGATAATACTGGCTACTTTTGTATGAGGAAAAATCGCACGAGTGTGTAAGGCGTCTATCTCGTTTAGGTTTGCTGAGAATAGCGTTACTGTCGTTACTGTCAGGTATGTACTGTCAGGCTGAGGTAGTCGTTACTGTTAAGTATGTTCAAATAATTATTAAGTTTCAGGTTAAATTCGGAAGACGGGATGAATGCTAATGGCGATCCCATATTTCAGGATTCCCATTATTTCTTCAATTCCCTTATTAATGATTAACACTAAGTTTAGACTCGACATGGACTTGCCCAAGTCTGTTTTTTTTATACTAACCATGTGCATGAAGAAATTAGTTTATGGAATGGAAATACACACAATAAACTGATTTAGCGGCGTCAATGCCGCCTAAATTTCTTATCTTTTTTATGGCTAATAAGGCACACCACAGTTTTTAAGTGACCAGACCATTGTAATTTTTGATCAATTTCTAAACCGAGGAATTTAGTGGAGTCGATATTTTCTAGTTTGTCAGTTCCAAAGTATATATCCATTTCATTGGAATAAGACGGCCACAAAGAGAAGCGTATTGCTTCTGACATAAGCAAATGACGAAAAGACAAATTAATAAGTGAATTTACAAACGTTTTCCAATTTCAAAGTGGTCAGTGTGAACAAACGACAATTGCATACCTAGATAGAAAGACCTAATAATAAAAATCACATGCAATATATATAAATCTTATTTTTTCTTTCGTTACGATAAATAACTTCCGCGAACTTGGCGAAAGGCTTGTCCAATCCAATCCCACATCTATTTCTGTCAGCTCTTGGCGCCTTTGATATATGGATATTGCTCTCAACGTAATTATAATTGGTGGACTTTCTAAAATCTAAGACTTAAATCTAAAACCGAAAATATAAAGGCTTTCGAAAGTCGTCAAAATAATTACTCGTGTACTTAATAGTTTCAAACCACACACTCCCATCGATTTTGGTCGAGATGGTTTATCATGAGTCAGTAAATTTAGGTACAGATAACTACTTGGCCAGTGCCGCAGTGAGCCTGAGTATATGTTGTGTTAATTTTGATTAAACAATAAATTAAAGCGAAAAATTTAGATCGAGGGTTAATGGGTTTCCGTATCTAATTATTCGAGTAGGCAAAGGGATTTATGCACTGACCACATTGCCGGTTTTGTATTTATAAACAAAACAAGGAAATACCTTCTTAAAATGGTAATGCAACATTAGGAAGGCCAATGAATTAAAACATTATGACCGATAACCTCCTACATACTATCTTCGATTCGTGCTTATTTCCCGCATTTTAAGATTTTTTCTATGATGGAAGTGAAAAACGGCAATGCAAGAAGATAGCAATTCCAAGATCTTGTTCCGTTCCAACCTAGTCTGGGTTTTTGTTTTCCATTTATTCACTCCAAGATGATTCGTTATTGACTCCAAGATGATGATGAGGATCAAGCCTGCATCACAGATATGGTCATCCGACTTTACCACGCCATTAATATTTTCCGCAAATAATGCATTTCAATGGCTGATATTTTTCCATCCTTTCCACATGCCGTAACAACTAACCACCTAGCAACAGGTCATACTTATTCTTGTTTAATTTACAGAAACAATGGCGTTTAGGAACATCAGATGATTATATTCTTTACTGAAATTATTCTTTTGATTGCATTATGCGTAGGTACCTAGTCTGTAAATAGACGCTATTATCCGTCATTCTTTGTCTTGAATGTCTGGTAACATTTTATGACGAAATTCTGTTAGCGACATCGGCCGATAAATTAATGACATATTATGTATATTCAGCCGGTAAAGAATAATGATTTACGGAGCTGTTGATAATGGCGTCAAGACAGGTTGACGCGAATGAAGCAACCAAAGACACGTTGGTTGCTTGGCAAAACCTACAGTTTCGAAACGTACACACATCAGTAACTATTTAACTCATTAAATAATATTTATTCGCCCTTGAATTTTTCGGCTATCGAAACCACAATAATAATTATTTTCAATATTGCTATTTAGTGTGTAGGGGTTCACGAATTTCTCCATTCAAAAATAAATGATTGATTTCTCAATAGTAACATTTTTTTTGTTACTTCGTTTCCGAGCTGTAATGTCTTACGTGGAAGCGTCACGATCTCCGATTTCTATGCGGGATTTTAGTCAAAGAAATAGAAGTATTTTTTCTCCTGTATTGCCTTCCAACGACGTCTGCATTGGGTTGTCGCCGGCCGCTGTACGCCTAATGGACGTTTTCTTTTCGACGCAATCATAGCTCTCGCATTCAATCGGCACTAGACGTTTTATGCTTATTGCATTACTTTCCATGCAATTTTTCCTCTGAGTTGTGTTTCCTATCATTCCGAGCATATTTACGAGTCATATGAGACGACATCTTTAATTATTTTGTAATTTCCAATATATTATCAATTTTCACTTATACTCCGGAGACTATTTCTTGTCTCACTTTAAGTTCTAGTAGTTCCTCGCGAGCTGTTTACAAAACACCAGAATCAACGTCCTAGCTCAATAATGCGTCCCCGCTATACCATTAACATAAAAATCTACACAAAGCTACATAATTCGTTGTGGTTAGTGATCTTCTAAATTATCCAATAGGAGATTTGTACATTTTTTTAAATCTTCCTATATAAGAATGTCAATCCCATAATTTCGAAAGTTTTAATTTGAAAAAATATCGACGGTCTTTTGAAGCTCCTTTATTGGTCCATTTGTATAAACTGCAAGCTTCATTCAACAACTACGATCCTACCAGTGTGAACCACCGTTTTATAGTTTTTAAAGCAGTCCGCAGGTCGGCCATTCAGTGACGGCTTGATATTGCAGTAATTAAAAGTCTAATTTGAAATCTTCAAATCCTTGCTGAATTACATACCGAGTCAGTTTTTCAATATCTCCATTTCTTTATTACGAAAATAAATAAAAACTAAAGTATGTATTTATTGTTTGAGTCGATATTACTAGGAAATGGCATTCCTTAGTTTTAGACAAGAAAATATAGAAATAGTAGAGCTTTTTGTTTCACAAAGCTTTATTAGGAACTAGATTTCAGGTAATTTTTAACCATCTTCCAGTAATAAAATAAAAACAGGCATTTTCTGGTATCAACGCTGGGCGCTTGCTAGGACGGAGAGAGATAAAAACATCGAACGCGATATGGGCCTTAAACAAATTACTATTTATAATTCACTGACAACCAGTATAACTCGTTTATGCTAGCTTTAATGTTAATAGAAACCGGCAGCGCATTTCTATGTCACGTGCCACAGTAATTACTCACAATATGGTGCAGTAGCTCCTTTTGTAAAAGCCGAGAAAATCTCTTTATGGAAACTGTACCATATCGCTTCGCTCGGCATTTCCTTGGACGATGATATGGGCGTTTTCTAGCATAAAGCAGTCGATAAAAAATGAGCGCTAGTCATTCAAAGAGAAAAAAATGAGGTTTTTTATGCGTCGAAATATGATGTCACTAGGAAAGATATAAAACACGAGTGCTACTGTAAACATACCTCATTTTTTCAAGTATTTAACATTTATATATAACAACTATATGAAATACTTTCAAACGACTGAATATTCTCACTATTATTGTATCTTTTCCACATTAGGTGATTTCTACAAGAAAAAGAACCAACAAGTTATATTTTCAGATATCCATGAGCAAAATGCAAGAAAGAAAACAAATTTTATATAACCTAGTACCAAATTAAAAGCAGCGGACCAGATACTGAATACACTGGTCCATAGTTTTTTTAATATGTTACCTTCACATATTAAATATATTAAAAATTAACTATTTAAAAAAAACATTAAACAAGTTACTTACAGAAAATACATTTTACAACTGTAAAGAGTTTATACATTTTACAACGGTCAATATTATTAAATAGTAAAACAAACCCTCTCGTTTCTACAATAAAATGTTACTTGAAAATCCCTTCATTATATATTTATAATTGAATCATCTAATTAGCTATTTATCTTACTTAAATATCCTAAATGTTATGCTTAATGAGATTTTCGATGTACGATATTATTTTCATGCCCTATGGGTAAAAGATATACCTTTTTTATATTTAATGTACATAATTAAGATATTATTTGGGAAATCAATAATTATTCTATTCTATGAGTTTAAATTCTTATACGTCAAAATGCAACGATAATCCAGACTGTTCAATACTTACATAATGGTCGATAAGGGCGCCTCATACAATCGATAATTACACGGCTACAGTCTAGCAAGACAACTTACGGCTTTTGGCGTTTTGGCAGTCAGACTGCTCCAGACAGTAGCTACACACCACTGCCAGAAACACATGTGTCATATATTATCAAACATGACGTAGCATCTTTACAAAATTGTGTCCTTGTTTGGCCATTATTGTGATTAGGGAGATGGTTATTTAAGGATCCTACTAAGTGTATTTCTCTGTGTATTTCTCCGAAGATATAGAACATGATTAAATAAAAAGTTAGACCATTATTAACTATTCGTAAAACATTTGTAATGTTACATCTTTTATTTTTCCTCTATGTTGTAATGTTTAGGGTTGTATCTCTCCTTAAGAGGGTGCCAGTCGCTGCTCGGCTCATACAAACGTTGTTTTCAATTTGTTTGCAGGTTTATGAAGTTTCGATTGATTTGAGGTACCATTTGAGTACTAAGAAGCATTATCTGCTAATGTATAATAGTAGATTTCGAAATAAATGTACATTCAGAACTATTTATTGGGTACTTACACTGGGTGGCCATATTAATAGGGACACTGTGAATTTTGGTACTAATTTGCACATAACAAAACCATTAAACACCTAAATAATGTTTATTTTTTGTGATAAAAGTCACTCAATTGTGGTATTTCGTACTTACGTAAATAATAAAATAATTTCAGCCATCCCATTCAGAAAAAAATGGAACTTACAGCGTAAAATAAAGACATTTTCAATATTTCTGCAAAATTATATTTTTTGTCGTCACTGAGAGAATGATTGCGGTTTCAGTAAATGTATTTTCGCAGAAATATTGAATATTTTACTATTTTACGCGATAAGTTCAATTTCTTATGATCTTGATGGCTGAAAATATTTTATTATTTACTCAGGCACGAAATACCATAATTCAATGACTTTTCGTACTAAATAATTAGCATAGTTTAGAAGTTTAAAGGTTTTGTAAAGTGAACATTAGTACCAAACGTCATAGTGTCCCTATTAATATGGCGACCCACTGTATGTATGGGATTTAAAATGCACTCTTTTCATTGAATTTTCAATAAGTAATAAATAGTCCTAAATGTTTATATTTTAAAAAATATACATTAGTAGATAATGCTTCATGGCACTCAAATAGTACCTCAAATCAAACGAAATTAGTAAACCTGCAAGTAATTTGAAAACAGTTATTGCACGGGCCGAGCGACGACTGGCGCCCTCTTTAAATATCGTGTGTCGTCGGTTACATTATCGACTATAATGACGGGCAACCCGATCTATATAGCCCCAGCCATACAGTCTGACTGATCGGCTCATGGGCCAGATCGACGTACGGCCTTACGTAACTAGAAGACCTTGTAATGAATACTGCAGAAGGTAATATTGTACGTGACAGTTGCTATGGACGCGCACCCACCTACGTAGCCTACCTACGTAGTTCTTCCACTTGGGTTACATCGCTGCTAGGGTTATCACTCCATCAGGCATCCGGCCCGCATTACATACATTTTATTGGCGGCGTATCCATTCACTGATGTCTGTATCTCAAATTAAAGTTAAATAATTAATTGAAAAAAAGACGGAACCTAGTATTTTGTATCATCGAAGTAGGTAGCACAATAAAGTTTCGTGAATATTAGCATTTAGTTTCATAAAAAGTGACTTTTGAACAAAGTTCTTTCATGCACGATAAAATTTCTTTCAATTAAATTAATTAGCCTTTAATTATTAGTTCCGTAAGACATTTTACTTCGGCCACCATAGTGGCCAAGTCTTGAAATCGTGCGCGAAAAATGTTAGTATGCACGATAACTCGAGTAA
>JAOPUG010000384.1:21512389-21526680 GCA_027564375.1 Micropterix facetella | reverse complement strand
AAAAGTTTTCGTGTGTGGAACAGACAAAATTCTTGTCGTCTACACGAAGAATTTGTCTTGTCTGCCGCAGGAACGGCAAATTTTCTTAGCGTATACAAGCGACCTTAGGCAGATCAGTTTGCTGATACTGAATTAGTACTGAGAAATGCAAAAAGATGGTTCGATAGAAACCTATTGATATTAAATATTATTCAAATGAAATTTATGACCTTTAGCACTGACCGACAACTTCAAGTATAAAGCTTCACTCGTGCATTGAAATACAAGATTACCAGGTAGCAATGTAGGAATGCCAGTATAGGAATGTAGGTAGGGTGTCCGCTATTAAATACTTCGGCGTGATGTTAGACAACACACTACAGTGGGAGGGGACTGCACTGGCAAGCAGCGTCTGCATTCCTATTGTCACTTTGAAAATAGCAAATGCAACTTTGCCGAAATATCAGGAAAAACTATTTTCTAGTTCCACGCGGTAAGAATCTGTTTTCTTTCAATTAAAATATCAAATAACTGCGAAAGCTTAAAGTATATACAGCAGCGTCTTGCATATTTTGGGTATACCGCGTAGAGCGGCGCACTAGTGATCCGACGCCCTCTCATTTCAAAAGGAACAATATTAGATACATTTTTACGTGTCCGACTATGCTGAAGTCAATATTTAAATATAACAGTAACATTGTAATTATATTGCAAACTTTACTCACCTGCCCTATAAAACAAGAATATAATGAACCTTATATACAAACTGGAATAGTATTTACCTATACTTAATTCAAATATGTACAGTATTTCTTAAGCTATTTAACCGTATTTTATTATATCCAAACATTCTTGTGGATGAATACAACAATCAACATATATAATCACTAATTCTATGTTCATGCTCGGAGGTTATTTTCGATTGCTATCGGTGACATCATATATGGTTTAATTTTTGCATATAATTTCAGAAGATTTAACCGGAATGGTCATTTTAATATTTGCCGCCCGCTGTAGCGGGCTTATCAAAGCAATGAGTACTTCGCGTTTCTTGAGCGATTTATGACCGTTTACCTCGACTTGGAAGTATAGCATCCGCCGCGCAATTCCTCGGTTCTAGTGGATTGATTGCGTCCATTCAGTTTTGGGTTACAATGCCCAAACGACAATGGTTTTTGTTTCTACTGCCTATTGTGTATTTTAAGTCGACACATGATTTCCCTATTGCTCTCTGCTCTTTTTCAAGGGATACAACACCCTGACCATTTATTTTGATCGATGGTGGTTCAAATGTAAATCTGCTATTCTATATAAGAGAGACAACAGAGATAAGCTTTTTCATCCGTGGCTAAAACGCGTGTTGTTCTGAATGGATCAATCCGGGAGACCTTATACCACCCTCGAAGTGATTTATTTTCGAGAGTTATGGCTCTATTTAAGTCCGGTGGCCCGTAATTTGCAGCAGCGCCAATCTTCCTCATCTTTTTGGATTTTTATTCTTCAATTAATCAGAACTAAACCACATCTCCACAAGTCATAATTTGACCACTGTATTACATACGTTTTTCTATTTCAAATGAAGAAATCATGTGACAACTTAACTAGCGATGATTTTTAATAAACCTCGCATATTAACAGAGAAATCAACAAAAATAAGGAAAAGCTTGACCAGGTTCGCATGGGATTGCCAACAGCAGATTTTAAAATGTTGTCTACGCCCCTTGCGCCACGATTGCATGGTCGGACATCTGCATCTGCATTAAGCTCAATGTACTTTAAAAATTTTAGATCACGGCAGCTTGCTACACTCTCCACGAGACTTTCTTCACAATATCATTAAAGGAACGCATGGAGATAATAGCTCAGGACCGTGAACGTTTGCAGCTACTCGTCCTTAAGAAAACGTTCACTACACAACATAATCATGTGATGAGGAAACCGAGTCCTATCATGACACGATCGTTACCCTCGCCTAGGAAATTGTAAGTATCTCACTATGCCATCAATTAGATCATATATCTATAAAAACTAGGTACAACACCAACATAGACGCACCTTTGAGCAGGTAACTGCAGTATTACACACGGTAAATCCATTTATAATCTAGTTTATAATGTACACACGGTAAATCCATTCATAATCTTGTTTATAACATACACAGGGTAAATCCATTTATAATCTTGTTTATCACTATAATGTCAAACAAATGTGATAGTCTTCGGAGGGGAATCTACCATAAAGTGTGTGTCTGCGTAGCTTTGAATCTCACACTTATTTCCTGAGTGGATTGGTCCAAAATAACAAAAACTTTTCTCTTTAAGTATTTTCTTTATTGCAACTGTTTCATCTTGCTCTTCGTAGTCTTCGTCCAGCATTTTTTTCTATTTCCATTTATAACTCCCTCTTGGTTTCTTCCTGAAGAGTGTCGGGACATCCGATAGTTTTTCCTACAATTGTAGGTTCATTCCAAATCTTGTCCCATACTTTTGTTCCATAGAAATTGAAACTACGAAGTTATCACTTGTGACATCGAGCATTGCCCCTCGAGCCTGTATCATTTTATTATCAATGTCAATGGTTTTTAAAACTTCTAACCGAATTTACTCCATGCCAATATAATTTAACTAATATCACTTGTTTTCATGTGATAACTTTTCAAAGGCATTTTTTAATTAATTTAGATGTCTGCCTGTAGCTCTTTAGCGCTAGAAGTACCGATCTGCTGTCTTTCATTAATAAAAAATACTAGTATTTAGATACAACAATCTCCTTCAACGTAGTCCCCTGGGCAGCCACATACGTCTCCCAATGGTTCTGCCACTGTCGGAAGCACCGCTGGACCGCTTCTTTTGATGGCTTTCAGCTGGTCCGTTGCATTATGCATAATATCATCTCTGGTCTGAAATCGGGTTCTGGAGGCATTTTTAGCCTGGGATGTTGCCAGGCATTTTCAGCCTAGAATGGGATTTCTGAATGTTGATGGACGACGGCCAGAGCGTGCTTCATGTCTGTCCATCTTTGAAGCAGTTGTATAACTCTTTTATCTGTTTGGGGTGCCCATTGCTTCATCCTCGAAGACCTGTTGAATCTTATGGATCGTTTCCACTTGAGAATCTCCCAGTTTTAAACAAAATTTAATGCAGTGGCGTTGTTCAACTTTTTCCGTCATTTTCTGCCAGCGACTAACAGTACCGGCGACTGACTGCTTCTACAGAAGAAATAATTCAAACATGTTGCATAAGGATAACCTACCCACGTGAACCTTCATTTGTCTTAGTACAAAAAATTATGGCCGGATACTTTTTGCACACCTGTTATATATATGTATGTCCTTTCCTTTACGTTTTCTTTTGTCTATTTCTCCTACAACCATGATTATACCTACAGTTTCTGCTTGGAAAATCGTAGAGGTAAGCCCCAGGGATCTTTATTTCAGAGCATTACGGGTATACCCTAGTACCAGTCACTTTATTTGTCTTTGAACCACCACCGGTGTAAATTGTTATTTTATCGGATTCTTCTGTATTAAGAAGGTCCTCACCCTCTGGACTTATTGTATACTCTTTTCTGGAAGTGTACTTTCTGTATCCATCTTCAGTAGTGGGGAATCATCTCATGCATGCTGTAGAATTCCAGGATTTTTAAACCAGGAAGTTATCAATCATGATGAAAGGGTATATTCAGATTCTTTCATCGATTACATCTGAAGAAATTATAAAGACAAAGCGCATTCTAATGATCTGGCTATAGAAGAGATATGCTACAGGCTCCGGACTACCTTAATCCGGTGCGGCCTGTCAGATAAATATTGAAATTTCCCTGGGGAAGCCTAAAGCTTCATTATTTTCTATTTCCGCAGTGATATGCACAGTGAAACGAAACGCCGACACCGTCTCGCTCGTTTCATGACGAGCAGCCGCAACCTGTCTGATGAGTGCAAAGCGATGGAGACTCTGCTACCGCACGGTAAAAGACTTCGATGCGTAACCGCCTCCCCTGGCACTAAAACCAACTAATTCACCGCTTGCTTTTAACAAGTAATTCATAAGTTTTTATATAAAAGTAGCGTAAGTAAATGTCATCACTTTGAGATCCTGTTATACTCATTTAGCACATTAATTAATTGCATTATTCATACTTGCTTTATAGACTACTAAATATATCATAGACAAGGTGACGCATTTAAGTATATCTATCAGGTTTGATAAAAAATAAATGACCATTTTTGAATATCTCTGGTATCTCTGTGACCGACTGCGTGTCAAGTTTCGGCCCTGTTTCTGAAAAAGTTTCTGTTTGACAGCCAATAGAATGAAACCACTGTCGTGACTCTCTGCGATTTTTGGCCCGTCCGTAGTATTACGTAGGACTGGCTATAGTATGTTGCATGCTGTCGTTTGTTTGTCCGTATGTCCAAAGACTTCCCTCTTAACTAAATTTGGTATACTACCTCTCTGGGTAACCCTAAGCACCAACAGGTGGCAGCAAATGCGATCCGAGTCCTGCGGGTCCAGCTGCAGGTGCGTCCTGGTTTACTTGGCTGGGAGGAGGATCTGACTAATAGGTAGAACAAGCATAGCATATATGGGTATTTTTAAAATCCTGAGACGAGAGAAACTTGTTGGAATAGGTTATAAGCCATGTGGGTGCCGTTGTAGTTATATCCTGGTTTACTTGTCCTGGAGGACGATCTGACCACTAGGTAGAGCAAGCGTAGCGTATATGGGTATTTTTGGAATTGCAGTGATGAGAAAAACTTATTGGAATAGGTTTTAAGCCATTTTAGATTAGGTAGTGATTACCAAACACAGGACGAGCCAAAGTTGCCGATGTATATGGCTACTTTTCCTGTTATTAATATTCAAAAATGACAAATCGAAGGATTTGTGCCAAATTTTGCATAAATGAAAATTAAGCACAGTGAAGTGTGAAAAATGTTGCAGATGGCCTTCGGTGAAAATCTATTTCGGAAAAGATAGTTTATAATTGGTACAAATGTTTTAAAGAGGGCCATGAAGACGTGCAAGTTGATGCCAGATCTGGACACCCGAAGACATCAGTGAAAAATTAAAACAAATTGACGAATTACTGTTAGAGAAATTAGAGAAGTTAAAATCCTGTTCAGGTCATGCTAAGTAATTTTAACCGTTAATTTGGGCATGAGTAGCAGCCGTATTTGTTGAGTAAAAATGTCTGTAAGGAATCGTTGGCTAATGTTGAGACTGGCACAAACTTGCTTCAACGCATCATTACAGTGGACGAAACATGGGTGTATAGCTAGGATGTTGAAACTAAGGCCCAATCTTGACAATGGGAGCAGCTACAGGAGCCAAGACCGTAAAAAGCCCATCAAGGTCTGTCAAATGTGAAGGTTCTACTTACTGATTTCTTTGATTACAAGGGCATAGTGGGCATCATGCATTCTTGCCAAGAGGCCTTACGGGGAATAAGGAGTATTACCTTGAGTTTTACGATGATTGCATGACAGTATCCATCATAAAAGACAAGAAAAAGGCCAAAAGCGCGGCAAGGAAGCGCAAGTCTCACACGAGGTGTTGAGTCGGATTCGCACTATCGAATCCCAACTGTCAACAGCTGCAGGTTACAGACCACAGACAGTGGTAACGATGGCCCATCCATTGGCAGTATAGGAGGGTGGTACTAGTGAGCGGCCGCTCTACAGTTCTCCAGCGAGAAGAAGCACCAGTCCCACTCTCGTTCTCCCTCTCTGCCAATATATATTCTGTAGGATGCCTTCAGTGACGCTTTCGAAGCTCTCTCCGTATATGAGCTCAGCGTCGATCTTGGCAGACCTAGATTCTTGAAGAGACTGTAGAGTGACTTCGCTGGTAGTCCTCTTGCTCCGACTTCCATGGCGAAAAGATCAGTCTTGAATCCATTTCCCACTATCCGGTCGCGGTCTACTAAGTTGCAATACTTGTTTACTTTAAAGTTGTGGTCATTAGGTATGTTACTCTCCTATGGAACTGTAAGTTCAGCAAGTATTACTTGCTTTGTCGTCTTGAAGAATATGAGAACGAATCTGTACCACAGCATATAGCTTCAGCTTGAAAAACCTTTTCTCACAAGTTGCAACACTAACTCCGATAGTTAAAAATATTCGGAGACCGATTTCTATATTCGGTAGCGAATCGACCAATTTGTATCGATGAATAAAATTCAGAAGCTCTATTGGTCCATCTTGACAAATCTGGTTAAGTTCCGAAGATACAGCAACGAGTCTTGAAGCTGTTTTCGTTCGAGTGCAAATTCGTTTTATCGATTTCTTCCGGAGCGTTTTCATGGTCCACTTCCGAAACAGAATCCAGCAAAATTACGGGCGGTAAGAAGGCGTATCGTTCTGCTAACTCTTGAATCTGTTGAAATCTTGTATCAATTTCCTGAATGATTCGGTCAATTGAGGAAACCATTTCTTGTCTCAATTTGTCCTTGTAGCTGAGTCCAGCATCTCGGACATTTTCCCCTGGCATTCTTTTCTTCCGACTTACACGCTTTTGTTCCGGATCGATTTCTAGGTTATTACACTTCTCCTCTAGAAACTTTAGACCATATAACTATATTACAGTTGAGTTACTCGGTTTCCTGTGTACTAGGGGCCAATCAGCTCGAGCAGCCAAATGCCAATTTTTGGTTTTTTCTGACTGCCATTTTTCGATTTTTTCCCTGTGGTTTTGGCCCTCCCCCTTGGCTCAGGAGCCCGGTGGTCGCACTTACCGCACCCCCCTAGCTATGCCACTGCCTACTACGAAGTGTTTATGTCTACTACGAAGTATGCATGTCTTGTTATTGCATTTCGATCGACAGAATTGAATCAAACCTTGTAAGTGTAGTGTGTAGTGTAATCAAGTAGTGTAACCGTAGGTGACTGCAACTTTTCTATTAAAAAAGTATTTAGGATTACTATACATTAAAAGGTATTTTTTTATACTTCTTGCTGTTTTGCAGAAGATTTTAGTCTTCTAAGACAGTCAATAAAGAGTAAATTTGTTTTGCACTATTCACATCCCTTTTGTGATTCACATTTTAAATATTTTAACTTTCGTTGATCGGCATTGACTTGCAAGATGGCTGAAATGCTTATTCATGAAACCGGTCTAAAATTCTAGCATATTTAACCCCATTCTAATCAAGTCGACCATATCGATACCGATGTGTTCAAAATAAATGACAGTGATGACCTCAGTTAGTCGACTGTCGATGGAAGTACGGGCGAATCGTGGTATCAAACCAAAACATCTTTTTAAGTAAGTACAAACGGAGCTGCCATGGAATTCATCGACCAAGGTCGGGCCTATCAAAAAAAGAGGACATTATACGAGTATTGGAAAATAATAATCGTCAGGAAAATAATGAACTCATTCCTAGAAAAAACATCAAAAACTGTGATTTCCGTATTTCAGATACTATGGCTTCGAAGCGGGGAGTGAATGGGTGGTAACGTGGACGCTCACATGTGGCAAGACAGCTGTCCTTAACCTACCACAACCGGTCGTTAGTCCGGAGTCCACCGCTCACCCCCAGAAGTGTAATAATAGTATTACGATGGGCCCGACTCTGGTCGTTGAATTCCATGGTGGCTCCGTTTGTACTTATTTACTAATATGTGCTTTATTTATTTTAACAAATCGGTGAGCTTATTGCTTTAAAGCAATATCTTACAGCTAAACCTTAGCCTAACGGTAAAACTGTTTTGTGGTAAAAAAAATATAATAAAACTATTTATTACTAAAAACACTTATAAAGGCAGGAACATTAAAATCCAGCAGAAAATGAAACAGATTTAAATTTTTAAGAAAAATGAACCTATAATGACCCAAGGTAAGGGGGAGGGAAGGGGAAGAGAGAAATGTATGAGCGCGTTTTAAAATGGTCTTCGAGCCTGCGTTTAAAGCAATACCAACTCGATGCTGTTTAAAAGGACATAAAATGTGCAGGTAAAGCATTCCAGAGACGGGCTCCATGTACAGAGAATGAGTGTGAGTAGAAATCACTACTGTGACTAGAGATCGAGAGCAGTAGGTTATTTCCGATCTCAGAGGGCACCCATGAGCTGAGAGAGTATTGAACCTGCTTATGAGATAGGTCTGAGCGCCCTCCCCCCCCCCAAGATTCTGTAGAGGAAACCGAGGACTCTTGTATCTCTCCTTTCTCGAGTCGTCGGCCAGTGCAGCTTTCTTCTGTACTCCGTAATATGGTCATACTTTCTTAGGTCAAAAATAAAGCGAAAGCAAACATTTTTCAGCCTTTCAACCCTGGTGGCTAGATCTTCTGTAATGTCGACAGACAGGCAGCGTCTGAATAATGAAGGAGAGGAAGGATAGATTGGCAGATTGTGACTGCTTTCCTCGGGGAGAAAATTCTTTAGATCAGAACTATTTCATGATGGGCTTGGTGAAATTACAATGTTTTAAACGGGCAAGGAGAGTGTCATAGTCGCCAGAATTAAAAGCGCAGCTGAAGTCTAGAAAAACTTGTCGAATGTCATCGGTTATCTGTACTAGGGCAGTGGTTGTGCTGTGATTGGGTCGAAATCCCGACTGAAATATGTTTAGGAGATTATAGTGAGATACATAAGAGATTAACTGATTGTATACTAAACGCTTAATTGCCTTAGCCAGTGTAGGGAGAATGGAAATTGGCCTATATTTATCGGGCGAGTTTGCATTGGAGTTTGCATTTATCGATTTTGGAATGGGAATAATACGAGCCGACAGAGGGCAAGTGACCAAATGAGAGTGATTGGTTAAAGATGAAGGCGATCACTTCAGCCAGTTGATCCAGCAAAGGGATAATGAGTGGCAAACTTATACCATCACAACCTACAGCTTTTGACAATGCTGAGCAGTACTTGTCTCACCTCGAATGCCGACACAAGAGAGAAGACGAAAGATGGGTAGTCCGGTAAATGCAGCTGCGAATCATCAAAGTGGTATCCTAGCATTATCTATATTTACAGGCAGAGTTGTGTAATAGGCGTTCATAGTTACCAGACTCGGACATTTATTTTCTAAAAAAGTACTGGCCTGGTAAAAAGAGAATGTATTAAAACCTTGTATAGCTGTCTGTAGATCGTTAATATTGTCTGCTAGTAGGATAGTATAATCCATGCACCTGATACTATTAATGTCAATTTTGCCAATGCCTTTGTTTTACATATTTTTTAACCTGTTTTTTTCTTAATTTTTTAGATGTAAACACAAATTTAATGATCTGTGATTATAAAATGAACATTCAAAATTCAACGAAACACGCCAGCATGATTGCAACGAAAGGGAATCATCGCAAACCATGGAGATAAGAAGAACAACGGAAACTATCCTTTTTTTTATTATATTTTTATTTCTTGTGCAATTTATTTCATAAAAACATTTTATCTAGTTGGTAAATTTGTCGGTTGGATCACTGGAGGCCTTCTGTAGCGGTGCTAGGTATTCATTTTCAAAGACAATTACCTCTTGCCAAATTTAGATTTATTATAATATTTTTTATCAAATTATTTTGTACTTCTTTATGATTGCACTGTTTAATTAAAAATGGAGTATTTCTCGTGAAAATGTTGTTTTATTTGAATTGCCACCTTTTTGCTAGAGCGTTTTGACTTTTGTCTGAACGTCACTTTTCTTGTCAAAAGGTGTAAGAAGATCTCGATCAGCTGTAAGATGCTGGGCGATTGGTCCAGCATCACAGCTGATTGAACATGCGATCGAACGAGGTATCAAACCGAAACAGCTTTTTACAGCAAAAAAGAGGACATTATACGAATATTCCAAAATAGTTATGCGACCCGGACATTTATTTTATAAAATAGGACTTGTACCGATTGTGCGGTGATACCGCTGGTAAAATATGTAAAGATTCCCGTGGTGTGCCTACATTTTCTTTATGAAATACTGTGTGTGGGATGCCGCACGTGGTATGCTGCAAGTGAGAAAGGACCATAAAAGAGAACATATGAAAACCCTATCTGAGCCTTGTATACCTGTCTGTAGATCGTCAATATTGTCTGCTAGTAGGTTAGCGTCATCCATGTAACTGATATTAATGCCGGTTTCACCAATGAGTTTTAGATTTATTTATTTTTTAGATGTAAACACAAATTCGGTGATATGCGATTATAAAATGAATATTCAAAATTCGACAGAACACGCCAACATGATTACCACGAAAGGGAATCATGGCAAACCATAGAGATAAGGAGAACAACTGAAATTGTCCTTTTTTTTAATTTTTGTGCAATTTATTTTATAAAAACGTTTTGTCTACAATTGGCAAATTTGTCTGTGGATCACTGGAGGCCTTATTGAAGGGGTGATTTTTTGCTGGATATCCATTTTCGAAGACCTCTTCTTGCCAAATTTAGTTTATTGTAATTTTTTATCTAACGATATTGAACTTCTTTATGTGCACTGGTTCATTAAAATGGAGTATTTATTGTGGAAATGTTGATTTATTTTAAATTCCCGCCTTTTTGCTAGCCCGTTTTGAATTTTGCTGAACGTCGCTGTTCTTGTCAAAACCGCTCGTGACGTCACGTGTTCGATCAGCTGTAGACGCTGGACCAATCGCATGCGAGCGGACGGCACGTTCTTTTCCTTCATTTCGTGATGCGGATTGGAGTGTTTCTCTTTCGCGCTATGCGCGATAGAATGAGACAGGTGACGTATATTGAGTTGTGAAGCGTTTCATCTGGGTTGGTTAATAGTGTTATTTGTGCGCAGACGCGCGGCCGGGGCGGTCGTCCATTATTGCGATTTTCCTTCGTGCTGTTCGGCCGCGACGATGGCTGCTGCTCGTGCTTATTCGTGAGTAATGTTGTTTTCGCGTCGCGCGCGTACACATTTGAGTCGAATTGAGTGATTGCCTATTGTGGGTTTGTGTTTTTGGATCGTTTCATGGGTCGGTTTTGCGTTTTATTGTGAATAATTCGGCGCGACTCGCCCACGACATTGTATTCGGATTCTTTATTTTTGTGATGCAAAATGGCCGGTGAATGCAATAAGAAGCCGATGCAGACTCTGTACAGTATTTGCATTTCGTCCCTGGCGGGACATTTGACGAAATCGAGGGCGCAGCGCGAGGAGCTGAGGACGTTACCTGAGAATGTACTCATCGATCTCTTCTTCGAGGTAGGAAATGATTTTCTTTGTTGTCTGAAGCTGTCATTGTGCTTATATTTTACGAAATCTTGCGGCAAATGAGCGGGCAATTGAAAAGTGGTTCTGTTCTTACACACTTTCACTATTCATTTCTGCTTGTGGCGACGAACGAAGGTAGGTACCTAGACACTTAACAGAAAGTGAAATGTGAGATATAACACAGAAGTGGGTCAATTTTTGGTTAAATTTGTTTATGAAAGAGGTACGGTATATGAGAGGTTCTTAAGAGGTTCTTATTGGAGTCATTGGCGGTGATTGTCATACAAATGTCATAGGGAATCTAGTTAGAAAAAAGACCTTCGGCTATTGGCGCGTTACGAAGAAACCGCGAAAATACAACGAAAACGTTTAGTAGGTAGGTATTTCATAATGACTATGAAAGTTACTTCTTTGCGCTCGATTATAAGTCAAAATTCTTAATACATAGGTAGCTACTTATTTCAAACAAAAGAAGTTCTTTGAAACTTAGTTAACCTAAAGAAATTTTAAAACAATGATGGTTTACAATGAGAAGGGAAAGTCAGTCCGAGTCGTGTGTGTCCGTATCTGAATGAGAATCTCCCCTTTGTTTTAGGGTCACAGCAGAGTGATGGAGGTTAGAGGTAGCGAGATAGGAGGTCAACTTTTGTTCGGTAGCTGGGCAAATCCGTTTACACCTAACCAAACTCTCATACCCAGACAAAAATGTGTTCTGTGTGTACTCGCCTTTATAATCGAGGAATTTCTACGGGGAATCGGGAAATTTACTTTCATGGTGCATGCGCTCATGATGGAATTTACAATAATAGTACTGCACTAGCATAGAGTTTCGCCAGACTCTGGCGAAACTAGCTCGATAAAGAAATTGGTCACTTTCTTTTAGATAGATAATGAATAATTCTCTTGTTGTTTACAAACTACGCCGGATAAGAATTTATTGATGTTCTATTTTTAAACCTTATCCATATTAATGTATTGATTCTAAAGTGCCCATTACAGTGTCCAAGTGCAGCTAATAGATTTGCCACAAAAACCTACTTCGTAAGATCTGGGACCAGAATCCAAAAAAAGCAGCAGAAGAATCGGCATAAACCAGATCTGATATGCCCTTAAAAATAGTGAGTAATGGGATATGTATTTCGATCTTAAGCGAAGTCCAGACTCGTTAAGGCTCTTAGAATGACCTCTTGAATCTTCTCATGTAATCAACACACGGCTAAAGAGTTATATGCTGGCAATGTGTCAGTCAGGTCATGAAGGCATGCAATTTTTCGGCAAATATGAACTATAAATGATGATATTAACACATTGGGAGGCCAGTAACATCATACACAGGAGAATCTTGAGATTGATAAAATGTCTCGGTTTGGATTGGGCGAATTAAGGATCTGGTGTATACTCACTCGTTAAAGATCAGAACTGTTAGTTTTCTCGGTATCTTCGGCTAATCTTGTAAAACTATTAAATTCCATGACACATTTAACAGGAGACGAGTACACCAAAATTACAACAGATAGATGTTATCAACCTTTTATTTGGTAAACCGAACTTAAAAGTAGTATAAAAAACGTGTGCAGTCGGAAGATCCCAGCCGGAAACGAAGTTCCTTACGCTTTTACAAATATAAACACGTTTATACAATTGATATATCGAGAGGCGCGGCCGCCTCACGCGCCCCGCATAACGCTTTTTCGTTAGTGGTTGATTTCTACTAGTTGCCTCCCCGCAAGTACTTCGTTCCAAAAATAATTAAGGCGACGATGTATATAATAAAACTCCATACACATCTCATAAAAATGCGCCGAACGAAGACGGCTCGGCGTATTAAATTAGTATAAGAGAATTCATAGAAACGTACTGAAGAAAATAATATTTTTGATATACACTAATATTTTATTTGAAAAAAAAAATTATTGATGCTACTGCAAGTTTAATGTAAGTATATAGTTTATGTAAACTTAGCAGAATAAAAAATGCAATATTGAGTAATATTCAATAGTGAATATGGATGGAACTTGCACTTTTTATATATATATATATTTTGTACCAAGAATAACATTTTTTTTTTAATTCTGCGTTAGCCATATACTCTATAACTATTGTTAAAATGCCTTACTATTTTTTTGGGCTTCTTGGTCCTTCTGTTTATTGTGAGCGATGGTTTAAAAAATACTCTAAAATGAAAATTTCAGATTATATTTATGTATATTTTTCTCAATTTTCCAAGAAAAGTCTGAAATAGCTATTTACTTAAGAAAGGACCGTGAGTAACCTGTGAGTGCTGATTTTTTTCTTCAGTTGGCTAACATCATCAGTTATTTCACTGCAACGGTTCAAAAAGTGCCAAAAAATGTAATCTCAAAGTTTACATACATCGTCGCCTTAAACTCCAAAATGCAATGATTAGTAGCGCCATTGTTGCTGACAATGTGATAGCTGATACAAATTTCATTAGTAGTAGGATATTAGTCTTTTACGATTATTATCATTTGGCATTTTAACATTTATCCAACTACCTGTATTTGGTTCTGGTTCGTTTAAAGCGCCCACAACTTGGTATGTTGTTAAGGTTAAATACATGTCAATACCTGATATATAATTTTAATACACCATGTTTTTAAAACGAGCTGCTATATTGGATTTAGCATAATGTCACATGGCTTAATGTATTCTACTTGTCATACCCTCTCATTTGACACCCATGTCGAGGGGGTTGTAGAGAAAAAAGCAATCGTCATTTTGGGGTGGCCGCCATATTGGATTTAGAATGACGTCACATGGACTTTTTTGGAAGGTGTCACGTGCTACGGGCGAACCCGCCGACCCTGGATAACGAAATATATCATTTCCACGCCCAGAGACGAACGCAAGGAATTTGTGGATAAAGATGATCCACTTATCCAGTTCCACCTAAGCCCGCGAGAGTTTAACTCCTCCCCGCAAGACACTGGGAATTTTTAAGCCCAGTGGGGCATCCTCACGCCCTCACTTTCAGATGTGGTCAGATTTCTCCGACCTCCCGTCTGGTAACAGGTTCGAAGTCGCGTACACGGTCTTCTGACCTTAGGTCAGCGGAAATTCCTCACGCCCTCACTTTCAGATGTGGTCAGATTTCTCCGACCTCCCGTCTGGTAACAGGTTCGAAGTCGCGTACAC
>JAOPUG010000384.1:21401415-21413438 GCA_027564375.1 Micropterix facetella | reverse complement strand
CTTTGATTTTTTTGAACATATGTCGTAGCATAGTCGACAAATCCGGAAAGTGTTTCTATTCACCCCATTTGACGGTACTGCTCTAATACAGATAACCGACGACATTCGACAAGCCATGAATAACCGCCAACTAACTCTTCTTGTCCTTCTATCGGATATCCAGGCAGCTCTTTTAGCACTAGCCTTAGACACTATTGGGTTAAAGCTGGTGCAAATCTGAGTGGCACTGTTGAACTCCGTGGGCGAAAAGAACAAGGTAGTTCAAATATTGGTTCCCGGTCATGCAGGGATCGAAGGCAATGAAAAAGACCACGAACTTGTCAAAGGCGGAGCAAATGGAACTTTATACGGCCCGGAACCTTGCTGTAGTGTACCAAAAAGCCTGGCAAACCTAATGCTCACACATTATGTTTAGAACAATCTTTCAACCACTGGAACAACATGCCAGGTTTGAATTATTCTAAAGTAGCAAGCAAAGCTAACTACCGTAAGACTCCCCATGAAGCTGTAGCTCTAAATAGACACAATTTACGCATGCTGCGGTAAGGGCTTTCATGGGGCATTGTGACCTGAACAGACACATGTTCAACCTCAAACTCCGGAACACTAAAATGTGCAGGTTCTACCAAGATGCAGAGGGAACTCCCATTCACCTCATGTGCAAATATGGCCTGCTGATGCATAAAAGAAACACCCACCTGGGTGGTACTATCTCCAAGCGGAAGAGGTAAAACAACCCAGCTCCAAAAGCGTAGGTACTGCGGTTCTTAAATGATGCAAAGCTTAGCACGAAACTATAGTTAGTGGCGATCACAATAAAACATTTCTGTTTTATTATACAGGCGATCACAATAAAACAGAAATGGATACAGTGATACAAGGCTCAATAAACCTTGAAAAATCCCCACGAAAAACTCATCCAAGTCTTCAGCTATCACAATCAGCAGCAGCTATTTCAACTCGAGGGTCGATATGAACTCTTTACCGAGGGTTGGCATAGGTGCAGATGAGCTCCCAATCTAACCAGGTTAAAAATCTTGGTTTATACCTCGACCAGAATCTTTCGCAGAAGCTGTTAATCGAGGAGATGAGAGGTAAACCCTTTGGCCACTTCACGCACTGCCCGGTGGCATACCTAGTGGCTATGTCGCGTGATCTTAAATTGTAAGGTTCCGGGTTTGATTCCCGGATGACTCACCATTTTTCGTTGGGGTAAAATTAACGGAATTGCATTTAAATTCTGTTGCTCGAATGCAATAACATTAAAACACATAAAATGTGATATGCACACACACATAGCCGCAGTTCATAATAGCGTTGCCTGTAAGATGTGTAGTAAGATAATAAATTTACACAATCAGCTACTCTCTTATGTATCGCACTAAGTATATCTCCTAAACACATTTTAGTCGGTATTCCGACCCAACTACAGCACAACTACTGCCCTATTACAGATAACCGACGACATTCGACAAGCCATGGATAACCGCCAACTTACTCTATCGTGAACTTACTTAATTGTGAACTTTCACCATAAAGAGTAACAACATGATATAATAAAGAAGTTAAAAAAATCTTTCCGAGGAAAGCAAAATCACAGTCTGCCTATCTGTTCCCTAAATTATTCATATATTGCCTTTTTCGAATAATGGAAGATCTAGCCACCAGGGTTAAAAGGCTGCAAAATGTTTACGTTCGCTTTATTTATGACCTAAGGAAGTATGGCCATATTACGAAGTACAGAAGGCGACTTTACTGGCTAACAACCCGAGAATGAAAGATACGGGAGTCCTTTGTTTGTTCTACACAACCCTGGAGAGGGCCGGTCCGAGCTATCTCATAAGCAGGTTCAATACTCTTATCAGCTCACGCGTGCCCTCTGAAATTGGAAGACAATCTACGGCTCTCAATCCCTGATTACAGTGGTGATTTCTACTCGTTCTCTTTCTCCGTACATGGAGCCCGTCTCTGGAATGCTTCTCCCACACATGTAAGGATAGCACCGAGTTTTTTTACACGCGCCCATAAATTTCTCTCTTTTCCTCCCCTCCCCCTTACCTGCGTCTTTTTGGCCCGTCCGTAGTATTACGTAGAACGGGCCATATAGTCGGATGCATGCTGTGCGTTTTCTTTTGTTTGTTTGTCCGTCCGAAGACTTTCCTTGGTCCCATCTTAACCAAATTCGTTATGCAGCCTCCCTGGGTAATCCTAAGCACCACCAGGTGGCAGACAATTCGATCCGAGTCCCGTGGGTGCTGCTCCAGGTGCATCCTGGTTTACTTGGCCTAGAGGAGGATCTGACCAATAGGTAGAGCAAGCATAGCGTATATCGGTATTTTTGGAATCGTGGTGACGAGTGAAACTTGTTGGAATAGGTTTTAGGCTATTTAGGATAAGTCAAGGATTACCAATCACGGAACGGGCCAAAGTTGTGGATGTATATCGCTACTTTTCCTGTTATTTAAATTTAAAATGTATGATGTTTTAATTTCTGCTAGATTTAATGTTCTATACATTTGATAAGAGCTTAGATATATTTGATAAGTGATTTTAGTAAGAGTTTTAGCTTACTTTTACCGCAAGTTTTCCTTTAGCTTACGGTTAGGTGTAAGATATTGCTTCAACGCAATAAGCTCACCGATTTGTATTTAAATTTTATGTGGTATTCTATTGTGAAAACTGTTTATATCTGGTATTTCTAAAATTGTGTTCTTTTCATTCGTGTTATTAGGTATGTGTATTTCATTAAGCAGAAACTTTATAAACACTCTTTGTAGTATATATATTATACTATAGGACGCCCCGCGGTTTCGCCCGCGTCAGTTTCCCTGACCGTGGGAAACCTAAATTCCCGTCAGTTTTTCTTCCCGTGGAAAACCTAATTCCTGCGACAAGCCTTCTTCAGTAAATAGGCTATCTAATGCAAAAAGATTTTTTCAAATCGGACTGATAATTTAGGAATGCATACGGCTCAAACAAATATTTTAAGTAAAATTAAAATTATTATCTATTTTATAGTTAAAAATTTAAATATTTTGTGGTTGTTCATGGTTCCATGACATATATTTTTTCTTATGTATCAATGTGATGATAATGAAGCATTATATGCTTTCTGAGAAACTGTGTTGAACCTAATGTACTCAAAGATTTTTACAACCTACGCTCAGTTCACAATAAACGATCTTAACTTTTATCTTAATTATCTTCCATCGATGTACCAGATTTACGAGTTTTGCCTGTAATTTCTTGAAATAGTTTCAAATACCTGTCAATTTTTCTCTACTGAAAAAAATGTTACATTCTTAACATTTAAATTTATTCAGTTTTGCAATGTTAAAAATTAAACAATTAGTATTAAGAATACGCAAAAGCTTTGTTTGTACATCCTAAACACGGTGACTTATTTTGCCTATTGCTAAACTTTGGTTACATTTCAAAAACGTTTCCATCTATTCTTAATAAGTTACCCCAAAATGACGACGTTTCATTGTTTGCTCACTCGCAAAAGGTCATCGACTTGTATGCAGCTGGCAGTCGCAATCGCAAGCGACGCAGGTGAATTTGTCAATTTTATTTTGCCACATTTCGTTAGCATTGCTGCCTCTCTTATTTCTCTTCATCGTTTTATGCAACAGATGAAGCTAATTTCTACTTTTACGAAGTGTTCCTTATTGGATTGAGTCCGACTGCTCCTCTCGCGTCCATTTCCATATTCTTGTGTTTTCATCATGTGAAGCGGGAAAGTTTCTTAAATCGATCGCGCACATAAAAACAACGGATTTGGGTGTTTAAACAGTTTAATCATTGACTATAATACCTCCAAATAAATAATCCGTAACGTGTGCTACACATCCTTCTCTCCAAATTCTATCCGATCTCTCAAATTCTCTCCAAATTCTATCCGACTAACAAATACCAACAATGGCGGCCATGATGCCGGGAAAGGGCGGGAAACCGGGAATGCCATATTTGGTGTTGCCATTACAAACTTATTCTCATCGCTTGCACTTATTTTCAAATTATTTTAGGTATCATACGTAAATGTTCAGATATTATAATCAAATTCGTAAAATTGTGTTACGATCCAAGAATTATTGCCTCATGCACTCGTGTTTGCAAAGTCAGCGGGGCGACATTTTGTTTAATGTAAATCTGTATTTGCATAAATCAGTTCTTGACCTACATGCTTCACATAGTATCTTATCGCGCTAACATCATTAGTGAACCTCTTATTTCTAGCGGTTTAGTACATTTCGATTTCCTGCAGCGAGCGAACGGAGTTCAGTTCAGTTCAGTTCTTTAATTCTTATTTCATTCAGTTCTTTTTATGGCATAGAAAATTGACAACATTTAAGTACTTATTTCTAATGACCATCAAGTTAATAAATTAAATTAGGCGCAAGACATAAAAATAAATTTACGGTTTACCGGTCTTAAATTAATGCTTTTCATACAGTGTTATAATGGAACTATGCTTAAATTGAAACGTATATAGGTACTTATATAATCGAAATTCCAAGAAAAAACTGTCATTAGACTTAGGTATGTAATTAGTAATAATCCAAAATTATAATAAAATAGTCATGAAGTAGTCGAATGGAAGAAAATAGTAAATTATACAATTCGAATACAGATAGGTATAAATTATTAAGTGATGACAATATAATGGGATGGTCGAAATATTGTTACTTGAGAATACCCTTTTTTTTAATAAATTGCCGGAAAACATAAAATACCTAATATGTAGGGAAAATAAAATATTAGTTTTCTTTTCGAAAGTCAGAAAGTTACTAATATCATTGATTAGTGTTATTTAATCTATGCTAATATATAAAGAATTATAATCATATAAATGAATTTTAATCAAATCTTCTGGACTATGATATCACTTCTCTATTATTTTCATATGTCTAGATGATTAACTATTAATTTTTTTTATAAAATTATAACTAACAAATATGACTTCGTTTCTTTTTTTTCAAATTGAACATTATTTTGACCATAGTAATAATGTCATCGTTGTTGTTGAGATTTATGCTAGATGAATTTGTTTTGTATTTACCCATTCGCGGAATAACTATTTTGTATGAATGTATGTAAGTATGTATGTATGCATCTGTGTGTATTTATATATGTGTGTGCATGTATATTTGTGTGTATGTGTACGTGTGTGTGTGTGTGTGTGTGTATGTGTGTGAGGGTGTGTATGTGTATGTGTGTGTGTGTGTTCGTGTGTGCACGCACGAACGCACGCACGAACGCACGCACGCACGCAGGCACGCACGCACGCACCAAGGCACGTACGCACGCACCCGCGCGTACTTACGTACGTATGTACGTATTATGTAAGTATGTATATATCTATGTATGGAGCGTTTCAGCGACCTTTATCGCTATATCACTCCGGATTGATGCATAGACTTGGATAGACGTAAAAAAATCTACGTACCAAGCTCCACCTCAACCCGCAAGAGAAATACGCCTTATGGCCAAGCACTGGAAATTGGCACCCAGCGAGCAGCCTCACCCCCTTGCTACCAAACTTAGATGGATTTATTCATCCAGCATGTTTGGTCCCTGCCCGAAGTCGCTTGCGCAACCTCTACCTATCGTAATAACGCGGCATTTCGGAACTCGGAAATATCACAGACCCGTGGCGTCCTTTACTCAGCAATGCTCACCCGAGATCGGGTAGACATCGGGTTTTTAAGAGTAGGCGACGACAAGTCGACACCTACCCCCGCGTCTTAAAAAACATACGTTCTCAGACCCCTCCGGGTATCAGTCAGTTACAATACGGCCGGTATGCCCACCCCGTGCGCCAGCTGTCTAGTTCTGCCCGAGTTTCCGTCCCCGGATCCACCGCACAGATTTATTGTAGGTCACCTGCTATCGGCGAACCCGTCCACCCCGGAATGTTTCAACGAACTTTATCGCTATATCACCCCGAGGCGAAACACATATATTTGGGGACGTAGACAATCTGCTTACCAAGCTCCACCCTCAGCCCGTAAGAGTCCGACTCCTACCGCGAGGCCTGGGAATTTCAAGCCCAGTGTGGCTCTCAATTCGCGTCCTTACTCCCAGATGCGATGAGATTTCTCCAATCCCCCGTCTGGTTACAGATTCGAAGTCGCTTGCACGATCCTCTAACACAGGCAGCGGCAATTCCTAACTGGAATTATAACTGGATCCGTTGCGTCCTTTTCTCGGCTTGCCACCGGAGATCGGGTGGCCAGCTAATCGTTTCTAAGTATAGATAGCCTGAGGTACCTACCTACCTCCGCTTCCTTAGGTTACATTGCGTTTCCAAACTCCTTCAGGTATTAGTCAGTGACAGCACGGCCGGTTTGCCCGCCCCGTGCACCGATCAGCCCGAGTTTCTGTCCCCAGATCCACCGCACAGCGGGTTCCCCGAGTTGGGTCCTCTTCGGGAAGGCTTCTGGATAGGGGCTGCTCTGCGAGCTAGGCCGACCAAGTGACATATAATGGCCATCATAGCCCAGACTACACGGAACCATTCGGATCCACCACACAGCGGGTTCACCAGGTTGGTCCCTCTCCGAGGAGGCTCCCGGATAGGAGCTGCCCCGCGTTCTGAGCCGACCACGTTAACAAATCGGCCATCATAGCCCAAGCTACACGAGCCAGCCCAAACATCACCCATACAGTCCGGACCTTGCACCCTACGATTTCTTTTTATTTCCATAAATTAAAGATAACCTTAGAGGTATACGGTTTACGAGCACAGAAGCGGCGGTGATAGCGTTTCAAGAAGTCATCGAGGAGACATCTAAAGAAGACTGGACCAACTGCTTTTCCCAATGGTTTCAAAAAATGCAAAAGTGTGTAAATTGTGAGGGAGAATACTTTGAAAAACATTAAATACAATATAAACATTATAAGTCTTTTTCTTTATCAGAATTCAGAAACTTTCAGTATGGTCATTGATTATATAATAAATGACCTAAGTATTCGATATAAAGAATGATTATATAAATACGCAAATCTCCAATAAATAACATTTATTTTTTTCCTTTCTTATCTTTTTTCTTTCTTTATATATTTCTTTCTACATTTACGGGTCTCTCTGACTCCTAGCTATTTACCGTCCTCCGGCCCTCCTTCCCCTCCTCTATAGGGATCTTTCGTAATATGGCAACAGCCCAGGAAACCTGCAGATGTTTAAATTTTCTCACGAGATAGGTATGAGCCCCCACATTCGTATACTGCTACTCAGTAGCGAAGTTAAATTATAATACTGCGACAATATACACAATACTGAATTGTATATTTGCGCGGTGGCAACACTGCAGCTGTCACAACAGTGGCGCGCGTGCGCTTGGCGGGCCGGCTTTCCATTTTCAAAATTACAGTCCGCCGCTTCCCGCGCTTTCGAGCGCTCGTCGCCGAACGGTGCGCCGTGATGTGATAAACTTCATACGAAAATGCGGCCGCTAATTCGCGAATACACGTCTAAGCTGCTGGCGCTGCTCGAGGACACGAAGGTGGCGCGAATGCGGATGCCGGTGCTGTCGTTTCTGCTGGTGCTCGCGATCGGGATGCTGGCAGGAGCGGCACCTCCGCAGGCCACTGCGAAGCCCACATTCTCGCTACCCTTCTCGCTGGCGAATCTGGTTGGGGCGCAGACGGGAGCTGCGCGCGGCGCCGCGGGAGCCGCAGACGCCGCGGGAGGCGCAGGAGTCAAGCCTTACACCGGACTACGCCGGACGAACGACTCACTCCTGATGATATACTTCTGCGATCAGACCGTAGCTGTAGTTGAACTCGGACCAAAGAAACTCCTTCTCAATTGTGAACTCATAGAAGTTATGTAAGTATCTGCAGTATAGTTCTTCTTTTGATGCCTTGACTTTAGATGTTGTCCGGTTTTTAGCTTCTGTCTTAGCGCCAGATCAAGCTTGTATGGGCTGAATGTTTCATTACTATTGATTCTTCTTGTATTGCCGTTTCTTGATTACTCTTGAATCGGTAAAATTACGGTATAAATACCCGCCAAGACATATAGTATATATAATTATATCCTGTAGCGCCGAATCGATAACAAGAAAAGGCAGGTAATTAGAACGGAAAAAAATTAAGTGAAAACTTACAAATCTAATCGACCCTAGTCTGCGACCAAGCTTATGTAAAGGCTCTAATACAGAAGGGCTGATCATTGGTACAGAACAGAAGGATAAACGAAAGTTAAAAGCCAACATAATAAGCAAATTAGTAAAATGTGTGAACTCTCTGGTTGTGATCAAGTGACAACATTTTACCATAGTAAAATTCAACCACCATAGTGGTTGCATTTTATCAGTGCAGTATTTTGCAAATTTACCCAGTGTCATTTTGAGCCAGGACATCTTTCTTCTATCCGTTTTTCGGCGACCCTCGATTATCATTGCATGCACTTAGTAATTTCAATATTATGTATTTATTTTATTTTTCGGCTTTTTAAACCCTCAATATTTTGACCGTCCACAAAATGCAAAGGATTCGACATACTCTGTAAACGTGATAATATCTTAGGTGCAGGTGATTTATGCCAGTAGGTACAGGAACAGTACGATTTCTTCTTGGTCTTCGCCCAGGTTAGTTGTTTGCAGTCTAGCTAAATGCAGTATATGTATGTTCAACTAAGTACTTGGAGTTTGTGTTATGGTAACATTGATGACTTTTCCCTTCATTGCGTGAATAAATTGGTAGTATAAGCGACCTGTTTCATCAGCACAGTGAGACTGTCTATTGGTATGTAACCATTCATAGATATTTTGTGTATTTTTGGAAGAGATTTAATTTTAATAGATCGTCAATATTGTCTGTCTGTGGAACAGTACTGCCTATTGATCTGCTCGCTGCCTCTGCCATCGGCTAAAGATTATTTCACAACAGCAAGGCTATAGGCTTTTTTAGCCTAAGGTTAATCGAGCGCTGAATATCCCTTCACTGCCCTTCGGTCATACGCATTTTTAAGGTCATCAACACTACAGCATATCTATATCTACAAAATTTTGTTTAGAAGTCTCTGTTTTTATTTAGACCATTTTCCGCAATGAAAATACGTGAAAATACTATAAAGTATATACTTTAGCGAGTAGTGAATTAAATCTCACAAAAAATCTAGTTGGGAAGTGGCAGCTGACTTCTCATCTGCCAATCGTCGCATGCTCAGTTTTAGATTGCATGTGGAACGGCGTAGTGGAATCCACATTTGCGACGATGTTAGATGTAGAAGGCAGAATAAAATCATCACACTGTTTTCCTAGTTAAACCATGGCTGCAAATTGAAATAGCTCAAATCGCCGGTGTGGGAGAAGTACCCAATTGGCAAAGGTAACTTTAGAAATAATGATGATTTTAGGTTTTCAGTCAAATAAATCTTTATTAAGCAAACCATTAAACTGCAATTAATGGTTTTTGTTTAATTAAAATGATGATGTATGATGTCAAAATAACTGGTTAACCTATTTTTAATATTTAACCTAAATTCAATATTTAAAACTAAACAAACCCTAATTAGCCAGTTTAGTCGTTGCACTAAAGGAATGATATAAAACCCAAATTCAAATAACCTATTTATTTACATGAACTTTACATACATCAAAATACTTATTAATACTATTACATCAGGTGATAGTTTTAAATAAATTGGTATAGTTTGATAGCTCATTAACATTTATTTTACCAAACTATTGTGATGGGTCTCACTATCATACGTTGAAGTAAATTGGAAGTTCAGTTTATTTCCAATTTTACAAGTACCACGAGGTATCTATATTTCTTATTATTTTAATTCATATTTTATTTTTACATATCTAGTTTAAGCTTTCATTGAGAAAAATGTTTGTTTAATAGAGACTTTAACATCTTTACATTCATAACTACAGCATCGATATTGAGAGTCGTCGAGTATTTAAAAGTCATTCGCAGTACTCTGCTTTAACGCGCCTCACTATTAGATATAATTATAAAACCAGGTTTATCCCGTGCCAGCAGGGACATTAATGCCACTTAATAAAAATATTTTTTTTATTGTGGTTTAATAAGTTTTAATATGTAGAATATGCAGGAGAGTTATTTAATTCTGTGTAATTAATTAATAAAAAGAGAAATTATTTAAATTTGATGTTTATCGATTATCGAACTCGTGATATCACGGAAACGCCATCTATCGGCAGGCTGTTAACTATCTGGTAACGTGGCCACTTTTAGCCGAAAACCGGCCCGGTTTGAAATTACTGTCGGCCGCCGCTAGCCGGCGTCGAATTTTGCCTAGTGGTGAAATTATGATTCACTCCAGAACAACCTCCTGGGACTCAACGTTCACCTTTTATGAATCACACCGATTACTTGACCCCTCGGGAGGTTATGTTTCAAATTTCAAGTCAATGGGTCGAGCAGTTTTACCTGGAAGTCGGTGAATACAGAGATATAGAATCCCTTAACTATATTTATAATAGAATAGCATCTATGGTGAAGGAGATGACTGGCCCGCGCTTTTTCCATCAGCATCAACTCGGCTGTATCATTTCACGCTCTCACCTGTTGATTCCTTTCACACCCACTCGTTGTCTCATTGATTGTATCTTCTCTGTGTTGCTTATGGGAAATAAACACCGTCGTCGTCTTAGATGAACTATGAATCGACGAAGGGATATATTGTGAACATTTTCAAGTTTTTTATTTAAAAGGATTTACTGGTACAATATTTTGTTACGGGATACTGTTGCAGCTACAGATCAGGCGGTACGGCGGGGTCGGAAGCTTCCCACGTCAATTTAGAGTGGCTACTTTAATGCAGATTTTCAGATGGTCGATAAGTGATAAACGGAAAGCCTTGTTGACTTGGAGGTGATATAATATGCTTGGAGGTGATATAATATATTTCATTGTCGGATTCAGCTGATTGTGATAAATATGACCTAACACAGGTGCACCAATATTTGGCCATGCAATAAAGTAGTCCTAGACGAGGGGTACTCCCAAAACACCCGAGCTTGCAAAACATTCAGTGCCAGTGAATTTCTGAAGGATGTCATTGCTGGCAGGCAGTTCACCCTTGGTGTTATCGAGGCGTTTCCGCTATATTGGTAGTCCTCTCTGGAATGTGACGATGGGAGGGAACTCTAATTAAATGGCAACATAAAAATGCATCATAAATTCTGTCGAATTCCTTTTTCTTCTTCAATTGATTAAATATCGTTCTCAACGAATGGAAAATTAGAAACTTTCTTAAATATAGCACTGTCATCTGCTCGTATTTTTTAAATTTTCGAAAGATCATTCACTGGAAACCTACACTGATGTATGCAGACGGTAATCAGATTCAGGGTGAAACATTTTTTTGGTTTTTACTGTGTAATTTTTCAGATATTTTCTCATCTACCTATATCTTGTTATTACTCTGTATTGTAAACGTTCATAATGGGCGGATACTTGGGTATGTGCTATTTGTATAGATGTTTGTCCTGTTTCTGCATTAGATCGACAGAGTTCAATGCTATTTCGTAAATTTTATCCCAATTAAAAATTATGACCAATCAGGAAATCGAACCTGGAACATTACAATGTAAGATTAGGCGACCTAACTGCTATACCATCGGGGCATATCTAAATGTCATAACGATAGATATAATTCCCTTCCGTGACCCCAGAGTGCATCAGAGAGCCGACCAGCAGCTTTGAAAAAAATTTTGTGAATATATTCCTTTCTCCCTCCCCTTTAGGTGCTCTTCACATCCTCTACCAGTATATATTTTTTTAACTAATGAGAAAACTCATACTATCGTGTTTAATGCGACGACGTATGTAAAAAATAACATACAAATATCATAAGTGCATCTCATACAAATGCACCGAACGAAGACGGCTCGATGCATTTGTATGAGAAAATGAATAGAAACTTGCTATAGAAAATATTATTTTTAAAATATACTAATATTTTTTGAAGAACAAAATCGATGGTACTGCAAGTTTAATGTGTACACAAAAGTTTATGCAAAAAATATCAGAAATAA
>JAOPUG010000384.1:21148416-21164766 GCA_027564375.1 Micropterix facetella | reverse complement strand
GGATCGTAAATTCTATTTCTTTTGTGCACGTGCATTTGCATGTGTATGTAAACTAATAAATAAATGAATAAATAAATATTAAATATTAAAAAAAAAAAAGAACTCATCAGAGAGCACTTCATTGAATGTACTTATTCAAACTTTTGGACATACGCGGCGTTCGGTTTAGGCTTAGAATATACTTTACGACATATAGAGAAAACGGACGCATACTTTAAAACATATAGAGAAAATCCGAAACAAGTGCAAACATTTCGCTGTTTTTCGGACTGCGCGCAGCTTGCACAAGTCTTTCGAAGCTGCAAACGCGGTCTCTTACGATTGGCACAGGATAATATATAAAAAAAATCTGGTTGATAGTACCATATACCTACTTTCTGAAATGTCGACTTGATACAATGCGTCGCTGTTCATGGTATTGGCTATAATAAGTGCGATCATTTATTTGCATTTGAATTTCAAACTCTTTTCTTCCCTTCGATTCGACTCATTTTATATCGGCTCTAATAATTGCGATTTTTAGGATCGATTTTCAAAATATTTATTTCCTATCCTTCATTTTAAAATTTAAATGATTAAACTCGTAAACCACGGAAGATATTAAGAAATGACTTACAACAAAGTTAGAGGTATTATGATTAGAATTCTAAGACACTTTTGTTTTCTATTCTAGCATAAATAACGGAGTTATGAAGTATATTTTTTTAAGGTTATAACGTATTTAATACAAAACGCCGCTGAAGACGTCGAAACGTAACGTATGTAAGAGCTGTAGGCAATGCTCTCAAAATTCTAAGTCATTTATTTATTTCTCTTGGAGCAATATTAACGGATTTATGTATTTTTAAATTTTTGAAAAGGCCGCCATTTTGAAGCAAAATGGCCGATACTTCTCATCACCTTTCAAATATAGGCATTAGGATGAACTTTTTTTATAAGTAATCTGGTCCTAATTGGTAGTGTAGTTTCTGAAATACAGTGAGTCCAGACAGCAAGCACACACACACTCACCCACACACACGCGCGCTCGCACACACAAACGTCCACACACACGCTCGCACGTTCACACACACACACACAAGCGCGCGCGCAAAACACCCGCGCACACTCACATGCACACATACATTTTCCAGAAATCACTTTTGGATTCCAAGTACCTATCTTTTTTTGGGAAAGTAAAAATTGGAACTACATGACCCTTTGCAAGGTCGAATGTAGAAATAGACTGGCTTATTAGAACTGTTTTAGAAAAGTGAAACTTCACACTTTCCTCCCGCTGACTTAATTGTTAGTTTGCTTGAAAAGTTTGTGCCAACGGTCATGACTTCGTTTTTCAAACTGTTTCATAGTCAACACCATACAAACATAGAACAAGACAAATATAACTCGACAAATAGGTATCAATTTTGAAAAAAAAATATCTGGAAATCCGTAGAACGAATAAGGCGCGGTACCAAAAAACAATTTGAGGAGAATGAGGTGCAATGCACATAATTTAAAAGTGGTTCTGATGCCATGCACCATATTCGTGTTTCGACGCGGAACATTTCGAAATACAATCCCTTTCTCAATTTCCTCACAGTTGTAATAAACCTCAATATCAAGCTCAGATTTTATCCATTTGCATAGTTGCCACATTTCCTTATTCAAGTTCATCACTTTTCCCGTTAAAAGATTGTCTCTTATTCCAATTAAAACTCTTACCGACAGCCACACGAGCATAAAGCTAAGTGAATAGAAAGCTCTATTTAATTTTAAGTCGATAAATGACAGCGTAAGAATGAAAAAAGGCTGACAAGTGATTGGAATGATAAATGAAGAGCTAGACTATGACGTAGTAGTGACCAACCGGAGAGGATTTCTAATGAAGCTCGGGCGTACCGACATACATAAATCTACGAAACCTTACTAATAATAATATATGATTACTATACAATATGACAGCCATCGATTTTTGGCCTGTCCTTAGGTATTATGTAGGACGGGCATATAGTCTGATGCATGCTGTGCATTTGTCCGTGCGTTAGAGGATTTCCCGTGGTCCGATCTTAACCAAATTTGTTATGCAGCCTCCCTGGGTGACCCCAAGCACCACACGGTGGCAGAAAGTTCGATCCGAATCGCGCAGGTGCTGCTGCAGGTGCATCCTGGGTTACTTGGCCTGGAGGAGGTCTGACCATAGGGAGAGCGAGCATAGCGCATATGAGTATTTTTTGGAATCGTGGTGATGAATAAATTTATTGGAATACGTTTTATGCTATTTTGGATGTCAGGGATTACCAATCAGGGGACGGACCAAAGTTGCTCATATCTATCGCTACTTTTCCTGTTATTTACCTGCGTCCAATAATGATCAATTGAGCTATAGTTACACGTCTGCCAACTAAAACCGAAATACCAGGCGATCTTCCGACATTTCCAGTTTTTATTGACCCGAGCGTAATTTTCACCAAACACAGCTTTATAATATTACTAGAAAATAAGCCCGTCCATAATGGGTTGATCGCTATCAATGAAGCTGAATTTTGATTTGAGTGTATTTGCCGATCAAAACAGGATAAAGAAACCTTTTTGAAGTGAATTGTCGGTTTCTATAATCACATCCGCACCCGGCTTTATGCATTTTAGGAACTCGTCGGCCCTGACGCAATTAAAAATAAGCGACGACGCCTTCGTCCGGACTTGTTGGGTGCTTGTCGACACCGCTAATCAGGCAAACGCATCGACGTCGCCCGGTCGACTGACTGTGACTGAATAGCATTTTCCTCCTCTTGAGGTACGCAATTCTGTGCGTACCCAAAGGTTCTGCCCAATGCGCTCTTGGCGTTAACTTGGGGTTTCCGTTGTGTCTAGTTCACTGGCTGGACATGCTTTAACGGTGGACTACGAGATGTAGTCGGTGGCTGGTGTCATCTTCTTCTTCTGCCTTCTTCAGATGATTTCATCTTCTTCTTTCTTCAGAGAGGTATCTATTTTATTGTGTAATATTAACTGTGACTGCCTAACTGACTGACTGATATAGCGTTGCCGGTCAGGATGATTTGTCGCTTTCAAATGCTTCTAATGTTGTAACCTAAAGGTAAAGTAAAAGTCTACAACGTTAATATATCCTGCATCGGAAAGGCACCGCGGCATATTTTCGTATATATATTTACCTCTTTGATGCACCAACATAACTCAGAAAGGTGCTAGAAAGAGAACGTGGAGTTTATTTTCGTCGGTCAGTGAAGTAAAAGATCTAATACGTTTTAAACGATGAATATGTCAACTTACAATGGTAATAATCCAGACGTAGCTATAAAACAGAACATATTTATCTCTTTCAAGCACCAACGCGTGATATTACGTTAGAAAGAGAACGACACGAAATTAGTTTGCTGAAATGGGTAATTATGAATAAACACACTAATGAATTATACATAGGACCCTTCCTTGGGAAAAACTAATACTCCTGGTAAAACTTTTTTTTTTCTTGATTCACGTACGCAAAAATCGAGTTCAAGGTGCCGAGAGAAAATGCATACACATACAGGATTTATTATACAGGATTATAGAAAAAAAACGACTTTTTCATAATTCCTTTTCTAAATCTGTTTTCGATTGTGAGCCGAAAAGTGATACGACTTTCTGTTTCCTCGCAATAAACCGGAGGCATAATGCTCAAATCGTTTGTACAAAATACAAATATAAAACTACAATTAAAATTTAATTGTAGTTTCACTAGAATCACAATCAAGTAATTCATAGAACATATTAAAATACACAAAAATAAAAAAAACGAAATTTATGTGTCCTTATAAATGACAAAATAATTCCTTATTACCTACTTAATTAATAATTAAAAAATAAAGAAAAACTTACCTAGGTACTTTTTATATCATTTACAAAATAAATACACTCCTAAAATTAAATGATTCAGTAAGTAAATTAATTATTACAATAAAAAAAATGAGAGACAGTCAGAATCGAAACAATAATTAGTAACTAAAATAACTTAATTCGTTAATTTTCTACAGAGCCGTCAGACTTACTCCTGCTTTGGAGCATAATGGTGCCATGCAGTATGGGTCGCAAGGCCAGTTTGATTTGGAAGAGGTGAATTGAATGAAAGAATTCTCACAGGCAAGTTCTGGACAGAACACTGCATCGCCAGTGTCCTCGCTGGTTGAGGAATACCTCTTGCGTAACTACTAGATCAATAGATTGGTATATCCCAAAATCTTTGCGACTCATCTCAGAGTGAAAAGACAACGATCGTTATATTATCGTGAGATGACGGGTTCACCCGGAACATCGACAAAATCAATCTGCCAGACTTACTGCAAAAAGGTCACATTTGATTCACGTTTACGGTAAAAGTTTGTGTTTATTTTATGTTTACTGCAAAAACGTACACTTTTCAAAATCAGGTTGCAAATTCTTATCTATCAACAAAACGGATTCAATTTAGAGGCAGGGTAAATAAAACAATAAGGTATTATGAAATCGAAAACTATCGCGGTTGTTTGACTTTATAAATAAGATTAAAAGAATTTAACGCGTGAAGTTTTTAGCACCCTACGTTTCGGCGATGTTGCAACCGCAGTTGTCCAGGGTAGACTAAAGTGTTGTCAATCGCCATCTGTTGTTCTGCGGGTAGGCGGAAAACTGCTGCTGTTACGACGTAGATTATAACGCCGGTTTCGGCGTCCGAAAATTTTGTATCAATGCGCTCGGCGATGGGCATAGAGAACATTTTAAGAAGAGGATTCCACGTAGTAGAGAGTTTGAAATCGTCGTCTCTATTGAAGCTCGGGGTTCTTCTTATTTCAATGGCTTCCCGGATCATGCCCGGAAAGTAAAAATGTTCGTTGGATAGCACGATGGGATTTTGAAACTGCACCTCAGTGGTTAGTTTCGCTATCCAATATGTGTTCGCAGATCGCCGATTTTTCTGGCTGAACGTTTTTAACAGCTTTGATGTGTTCCATCAGTCGAGTGGCTATGGGCCGTTTCGTTTGTCCAACGTAGGCTAACCTAAATATTCATTCGAGTTTATACACACTCGGAGTTTGCAGTGGTATTACAGGCTTCAGAGATCGAGTTATATTTTGGTTCGGTTTGAAGATCGTTTTTAAAGCGAATTTGTTTAGCATCTTACTTATTCGATCTATCACAACCTTGACGTATGGTGAGGATGCTTGTGATCTGCTCGCAGGTTTTGAGTTTCGTCTGTATTGGATCGTGTGCTTTTTTTTTAGACCTTCATCTACCTATCCGATTATAATTTAAGTTATATAATTCATAAAAAAGCAATTGTGATTCTACGTTTACGTTGTACTGACCCTTAATCAGGTCGATATATCTGTATTTAATCGGTACAATATACCAATAATATGACATACTACTACGTACATAATGGTTGCGTAGGTATTTTTTTTTGTCTTTTTTAATTTTTACTAGATCAGAGTAATGTCACATAGCTGGTGGAGATAGATTCACGGCGACTGGGAAAACAGTGATTTTATTCACATAAACTTCTAAACTCGTCGCGTAACCGCGCTGCGATGTAAATTTGACCATCACGATCGAGCTGATC
Source organism: Micropterix facetella (assembly GCA_027564375.1). Classification (NCBI taxonomy): domain Eukaryota; kingdom Metazoa; phylum Arthropoda; class Insecta; order Lepidoptera; family Micropterigidae; genus Micropterix; species Micropterix facetella. Next base: position 21,159,188 of record JAOPUG010000384.1, on the reverse strand, counting down.
CTTTAAATGTATTCAAATAGTGTACCGCGCCCGATTAATTTATTCCATTAGCCAATACCGAAAGCCTCGCCGGATTACCATATCCCGAAACTTTATCTAATATCCCGCAGCATTCGATCCTCTCCAGACAGGCTGCGGCGGGAGACAGTGACGCCAACAACTTGTTACAACTTTGCGCAGCACGGGGCAAAATCGGATACCTACTCCTTTAGTAATTACAACTGTTGCCGCCAGACGCCCCATTAGTGGCTGTCATTAAAGAGTGGATACTATCTCATATACAATTTGCGATGACATTTAATAACTCTTGCGAGGGGACCATATGTATATCGGGCATTTGCTCAGCTGTTATCTCCGGCTAACCTAGCAGTATCCTAGATGTCGGTAATTCCTCGTGGTTCGATGAAGGTTGGATCCAGATCAGGATGAGGATGGAATGGAACGTTTCCAGGATGAGGATAGAATGGTTTATCATAACGTTTTTTCAGGATGAGGATCCCTCTCAGGTCTTCCAAATCTCTCAAAATCAACATCAAGTCTCTCAATTTCTCCAGGTCGAGGATGGAATGGCCTGTCATAACGTTTATACCAAATTTACGAATCCAATAAAATTTATTGCTATTACAATTCTGCTTTTAATTTATCATTAGTTCAGTTACAGGTTATACCATGTTAACGATGGTCGCAATGCAAATATTTTACATATTGTACAAATATGTAGAAGTATTCTTGTATTCTTGTCATGCGGATACAGCAGATGCGGTGTAAAACAACGCTAAATCTCAATAAGCGATTCGTATATTGAATGGTTATAACCCTTTTATACATTTGAATGCACCACGGACAGATAAAATAAATAAAATAAAAAAATAAAATTATTATGTTAAAAAATCGGTTTCACATAATTAAGGCAAGAGTAATAGAGAACTTAAAAGAAAGTCAGAGAGGGGGAAAGGGCGATTGCGTATATAGTTGGCTATTTGATATTCCTGAAAAAAGGGATACCAGGGTAGGAATAGTAGGGCGGTGACAATGCAACGGGCGAACCAGTCACCCCCAGCAAGTTATAAGGAATATAATCGTCTTATCTCCCGTGGGATGAGACGCAAATCTTCCACGAAAACAATCCACAAATTCAACTTCGCCACATACATAGCCGATAAGAGTCCAACGCCTTGCAGTGAGGCACTGGGACGTGTCCCCCAGTGCGCTGTTTCGCTCAAGTCATTGTTAAATATTCGAATTTCCCAAGAAAAGGCCCCAGCCTTAACTAAACTACATCTTTTATACATAACCCAAACACAGAATTACACAAGAATGCAGAATTGTTTATACATTTTTATGGGTTGGATGGTGTCACCGAACTTGACCTTTGGTATAATTTGTGGACGAAGAAGATTTTACCAGAAGACAAGTTAAGGGATACAGAAGTCGTTGGCCTGTTTCACGAATCCAATATGGTTTTCCACGCCATGAGAAAAGCACTCTCAATTTTGAGCACTATTCCATGGACTACGGCAACCGTAGGGCGATCCTTCAGTACGCTTCGAAGAGTGAAAACCTGCTTCGGAGATGTATGGGAGAGGAAAGGCTGACTGGATTATGGCTGATAAGCATCTATCGGAATTTTGTGAAAGAAAACCATGACGTGAAGCTCAGAAAGTGAGAGGCAATTATTCGGAAAATCTGAGAAGATGATGAAACTAACACTAGTTGCCCCCCCCCCTCCCCTCTCACCACCGGGACGCCAACGTAGAAAAAAAAAACAAAAAAATATATGATTATAGCAACTAAAGTCCTGCTAATAATGTTTACAGGGACTCTGCGAAACATAGCTAGGTACCACCAATATACCGGTTATTACAAACCAAAAGACTAGTGATCAAACGATTACTATTGCGATTAATCGCAATCAGCGATTATTCGCATTTACCGGTTAAACGTACTCGTCGGTTTTTATCGCGGTTACATATTAAAACTGCTATCAACTAATGAACCATAATCGCGACTTCTGGCTTGTAGAACGAAAGAAAAGAATCAATAAAGCACTCTTGTTGTTACAAGAGTGCTTACATCGCGACGCGGACGCGTCATCAAAATACGGGTCAAATTGCGCCGCGCAACGCAGCACCGAAACATGCTAAAGCTGCGTATTCATTCGTAAACATTTGTTGCGCAACAATGAATCTACAATGTACATGCTTCGTAGTGAATACGTGGCTTAAAGAACGCGCATCGACGAGATAACGTTACACGCTAAAGATCGCATCTCGACGCAGGGGGTCTATTCATGAAAAAATAGCATGCTAAATTTGTCTAGGGCCAACGTAAATCAAATGGAGCATAGACAAACATAGCATATTATTTTTTCAATAATTACTCCCCAGCACCGAAACGCGCTCAAGATCGCTTCGCGATGCGGCACGGAAAACATGCCAGAGCTCGCCATGCAACGCGGCACCGAAACACCCGAAATATAGCGATGCAATGTATACAAAACAAAAAAAAACGTTACATTTTTTCCTGAGGAAGATTTTTAAGTATTACTCACTTAAGTTTGATGATACATGGGGGGTATCCTCACCGTTTGCTATGCGACCCGCGATCGGCGGAAAGTTGCTAGTATTACTGCTAAACCAGTAAAGGTTGATAATGCATCACATACACGCTAAATTAGTTGGAACAAAGTAAATCAGTTGGGATGTTTCTAAATGAAAGAAACAGTATTTCAATTTTGCCTATAAGTAAACTAGGAAATGTGTTTTGAGCACTGTCATAGACTAATATGCTAATAGATTCCATATACTGTAATCGTGTCGCTAAGTGGTAATCATATCATCACTATATAAAAAACAACCAAAACAAAATCATGCTGATGTGGACGCAGCGATTCACGCATTCCTGCGAACAGATGCAGTCCAGAAACTCCCCCAGGAGATTGTTATTGTCGAGGAGTTAAAAAAGGGATGGCGTCCCTGGGACATTCTGCTTGATGAAAACTTTTTATTTTTCGTTTTACCATTATCTATTAGGTATACTTCTCCTCCTATAATATCGACGCCTATGGCGCCATTTTGACCGGACGTTGACTAATTACACGTCGACGTTATTTAATGAAGATTTATTGGCTGGCTAAATACCGTACACTGTACAGTGTGATTCCTGAGTGATCGCCAATTGCCGCTCGCAATTTCCCGACGCCGTGGGTACAATGGCTACCGCTAGATGGCGTTTGTCGCTGGATAAAGCTAGTTTCTAGCCAAACCGCCATTGTTGAAAACCAATTTAGATGCCACGTTTCACTGACAGCTCTTCCGGTGTGATTCTTTTGTATCGACTGAGGGATTTTCGCTTTAGCCGCTCCAGGGTGCCACCCGATGTCGCCTAACAACATGCCGGGGAAAATAAATAAAATACGTTCAATTTCGAATATTTGCGTTTAATCGGTGTATTTCTGAGAGAAATGCGTAAAAGAGATCATAAAAAGGGCATAATTTTTATCCTACATATTTCAAGGGCTTATCTTCAATTTTAAAAATGCTTACTAACCTAACCTAACGTAACCTTACCGCAGAATAATATTATAAAACCTATTACGGATATGTCCTGTACGCACCTGTGCACGAAGAACGCCAGCGCCTCGGAGTGAAACATTTCGAATTATTGTTGTAAAAAAGCGGCAATTTTGATGTGTAAGCCAATTGATTTCGGTTATTTCTTCGCGAAAAGAAAAACATCAACGAAATGTGGTTTTTGTACATATAATCAAGACGATAATGTATATATATATATACTTCTTTACAATTCTCATAACTGTCCTTTGTGATATGCCAATATCCAAAGCAGTGTTTCGTGCGGATGCACTTGGTGGTATTGCCTCAAAATGTCAAGACATTTGATTCGATGTTTCCGTTGCAGATATGCGGTATTTTGGTGTATTTCAGATTGAAGCTTCCGCGTGTCGTTGAAATGTGAAGAATTGCCCATAGTTTTACCAAGACTTTTTCGGCTTGGCACATTTTTGTCAGAGCACTCATTACGATACTCACAGTAACGCCTCGACTTGATTGCTCTTGTTAATAAAATAATCCTTGAATAAATTTAGTTTGTCTCCATTCGATAGGCATCATCTACTTTTGTCTATTGCTTTTCACTCGTGTAAGTACCAAAATTATGACAATACGCGACAACGGAAAAATAATTATAAACAGCAATGGAGTAATACACCCGTCTTCCATTTTCAAATTATCGTGCTTTAATAGCGTTTAGCTTATATATAATTACCTGCTAGCAATACTCCACCACATTTAATTTTCGTACAATTTGGAAAAAACTGTCATATGCGCGCGGGTGTTCCGTATTGCGCGTATTATATTGAGCGTAACCAGGGTTGCCAGTTGGGTCTCAAAATAAGACTGAACAATGCTTGGATTGATAAGAGGGGGGGGGGGGGATAAAGAAAAACATACATAAAGATATACATAGCTTACTTCTGATAGTCTCCACATTTAAACGGTCCCGTTTATCATATTTTAATGGAATACAGCCTATATTTTCATTTTTTTCCTTTCAATGGAATGTCTGTGCGCAAATAAAGGAAAGCAATTGGTTTGTACAATTTACTACGCAATAACAAAGATAATATAATATTATCTTTGGCAATAATATCATCTCTCCAAGTAAGAAACAGCCTCTTGTATACGGTCAGAGGGTCTGCTGTGAATTTTCCTTGAATTAATGTATAGAATACTCCTTTCTTAGTCCTAAATACATAATCATGCCAAAAAAGGTTATTCATTCTTGAATTATAGGGCCTGTGAATGTTGTCAAGGCCCCATGAATTATATGACATCATTGTCTTCTTTTGACAAATCAGAATATAATTCAGAGTGGGGGGACAAAAATATGGATTAAACATTAAAATCCGTATTTTTATTCCCGCGCTCTGTTTGCATAAACCAAAACCCGGCAACCATACGTCCGTTTTTTATTAATTTGAAAACCGGACAAGTACTCCGAAAACCGGACTGTCCTGTCTAAAACTGGACATCTGGCAATCCTGGGCGTAACATACATTGGGCGAAATAAAATATATTGGGCGTTGCATAGATTTTAGTATGAAAATTGTCCGTTTAAACACTTTCTAAGTAGATACTTTAGGCATAGATTAAATTAATAGTGTTATATAATCAAAGCTTTAGGCCACGATTCATTTGGATGATTTGGTCCAGGCAAGTGATTCTTGAAAAATTCAGAATGCTAAATTTGTCTATGGTCCATTTGATTTATATGAGCCATAGACAAATTTATTATGCCAATTTTTTTTAAAGAAAATGCCTCCAGGTGGGAAACCGAATAGATTGGAACTAATTTTTTTTATGAAAATATGCATTTTTCTCAATTAATGTGGTTGTTCAAAAAAAAATTAAATAGCTTTTTAATTTCAAAATCGATTCACAACTCCTTTCAGCATTTTTGTCTATCTTGTATACATAGTTTAAGATTTCCCCATAGTGGCCTCTAGGTAAACCTTAGCGGGCCGAAGAAAACACTATCAAAAGATTGCGACGTGTTGTGAAATAATTTTTAATTTATCGTTTTTTTTCGAAATTAATTGAAAAAGTAAGGAACACTATCCATTTATAGAATAAAAGCAGCACTGAACATGACAGATAGATGGCACTGGCAGTACAGTACGAAACCGCTCGCTGCAAGATTTAAAATATATTCAGGCGCTTGCTCACAACTCCCGTATGGTCTAGTGGCTAGGATACCTGGCTTTCACCCAGGAGGCTCGGGTTCGATTCCCGGTACGGGAAACCTTTTTTGCAGACAAAAATAATTTTTATTTATTTTACTTACCGAGCGATTAAAATAAGACGATGGGCGTAAACTCGTTCTTCCTGCGATCCTAACAGAAATACTACATCTGCACTATCGTGATCTTCTGATAGCTTTTGCAAATCTCTCAACAATCCAGTAATTCCTGAACGTTCAGCGTTGTTGACACCGCAGCAAGAGGAGCCGGTTACGCGAGTGCCCATGTTGAAAACAAAACGTAAACAAACGCCACTTCGTCGAAAAGTTTAGAACAAAAGCTATTTTCGTCAAAGAAACACTACACTTTTTCTGTTTACAAACAATTTTCAATATTTATATGTTCAAAAACAGCGCTAACTGCGGATTTAAAGTTGTCTAAATCACGAAAACGGATTCCATAACCTCCAAGCTTTTCAACCGTAACTTGTTTTGACAACTTGGGCGACGTTGCCAGGTTGATTAAAAAACTAGCAGAGAAGCCTCCATAACATTTGCATTGTTGCCGAACCGCTTTTGCCTGACGTAAGAATGTCTGCCGAATTAATGGCGCGGCAGTCAAGAGCCTCCGTGGCGCAATTGGCTAGCGCGTTCGGCTGTTAACCGAAAGGTTGGTGGTTCGAGCCCACCCGGGGGCGTCTTTTTTTCTAATTTCTCGAGCATTTTTTTATCGTTCATAATTTAATCAAAGATAAAATCTTAGCTAAAATCTTAGATAAAAAAATTAGCAAATTTCTTGTATATATATTTATGTACTTGTAAAATATTTGTAAATATTGTATGTATTATCACTGATTATAGAGCACTAAAAGGTGTATATAATGCTTTGATTATAGCATTATTTAATTAATGGTATTATTATCGCCTATAGTACCGGCATATTTATTGTATTTATATTGTTATTTTAATCTTTGATTGTATAACACTATTTCTATGATTTTATTTAAATAGGTACTAATGCAAACTTTACACTCGACCAACTGCGGTTTTACGGTAAGATTTATCATTTATTAAATTATAATCCAAGGATTTATGTTTATCTTGGATCTATATTTGGGAATTTTGTTCGTATGTTCCAAATAAGTTAGGTTAAAAGAATTAAAATAAGTTTCTTTGTTATGCGATAAAATAAAATAGAGCTCGGTATCGTCTTTGGTAAAATAAAATACCAATGTAGTTCACTGAATCGCTTGAAAGATGGCGCTGTTATCTAGAAGAGAATATTCTGGTATTCTTTCTCGTCGACTATATATTATAAAAGTATTAAAAAAAAGAGTTACCTCGCCGAGACAGCGGTTGACGCTGCCGTGACCAGGATTCGAACCTGGGTTACTACGGCCACAACGTAGGGTCCTAACCACTAGACGATCACGGCTATCGAGGCCGACGGCGATCTACCGCGAAATACGCTATTTTGTTGCGGCGGTAAACATGGAAATTTTTGACAGCTGATCTGTGAAGTGAGTTTTCAAATAGTGATTATTGCAATTATTTCTATTTCTTGATGTTTTTAAAATTTTACCGCTTTGGTATTTTTTTACAAATTTTGATACAATGTCACCGTCCGATTAATTGTTTCGTACAGTATTTCCTTATACAATAGGATATCAAAATTAAATTGAATAGCATGAAATTACTAACGAATTAAAATAGAATTTTAGTCGCAAATCGGGATGCATGAATTGCTTAAGGGTACCTAAGTCTAAAAAGATGAGTTATGAAGACGAATTAAAAGTTTATTATCTTAAGCTAGAGGAAGGAACAGACCATGACTAACAAGGTAATAGGAATTTTCTTTTAGATAATAGCTATGTGAAAACACTGGTGCTGGCATGCTAGTGCTGACACGGGGGACTTCAAACTTACGAGGAGAGCGAAGCATTCGCGGTGGTACGAATAATGACAATTTCTCCACAAAATGAGGACTGTCAAAGTCAACCACTGCGCGGCAGTCTTCCACTGAACTCATACGAAAATCGATCATCCTACTTTCGGCCGTTCCAAGTCCCAAATGCCTCCACCCTATTTTTATACGCGCCATAAAGTACTGTGAGTTTAATATATACAAGTAAAGTATTTAGAAGATATTTATATTCGAGAATGGTTTAGATATCCTGTTTACATAACCCAGAGTCCTTGCAAAGGCAGGAGCAAAAGGAACGCTATATGACCGTATACGATGCTGTGTGGCGTACCAAAAAGCGTAGCAAACCTAATGCTCAAAAACCTATCTTTAGAACAATCCTTTAACTACTGGAACATCACGCCAGGCTTGAATCATTCCAAAACGCTAATCAAAGATTACGACCGTAAGATTACGACCGTAAGTATAATAGGGACAACTTACACAGTGAAAGCACTCACAGTACACTGTGGCCTGAATAAATACATGTTCAACCTCAAGCTCTAGAACACTAGAGTTTGCAGACTCCTCCAAACTGTAAACGAAACACTCACCTCGGTAACTACTACCTCCAACCCGAATAGGTAAAATAATCTATTGCCAAAAGCTTATTGAGGCTTTTAACTGACGCGAAGCTAAGCATAGAAATATAGTAGGTGGCGATCACAATAGATCACAGAAGGTCGCAGTTATATTAGCCCCAGAAAACCTCAGAACAGCCCAACTAAAGGAAATAAACACAGAGTCCTCAACGCTTTACGTGTGTGTCAAATGTCAACTTCTGATCTAGTTTTACACCAAGATCTCAAATTCGCTGCACTTTCAGTGATATAGTCGCCGTTTACGTGGTATTCGAAATTAATACTTTCTCTTTTCCCACCGAACATAATACTATTGCTATTAATGTAATATTTCAACTAATGCAATCACATGGAATAAAGAATACCGAAGAGAAGACAGCACTTTTCAAAGAAGAAGAACTCGGCCGTTGGCGTTTGCCATTGCACGTGGTGTTATCGAGGCAATATCGCTACGCTTTTGAATCACGTTGACAATACTGTCGCCCGCCTTCATAAAGGAAACACTTAGATAGGCTTTTTTTTCAATATTAGTAACTTAGGGAAATTGTATATTTTTTTCCAATATCTTACGCGCAATATATAGGGTAACAATTATTGCACGAGCCGGATCTTTTTCTTTTTTTAAATAAAAATCTGCATGTAAATAACGTATATTTATTTATTTACATAGGGCAATGCTAAAAAAGCCAGAAAGATATGCTTTTCAATTCATCTAAATGCCACTGAAACGTATTTACACATTTTATCTATTGACATTAGTAGATATAAGTAGCTGTATTAATTTAATTAATTAATTTTGCGTACATAGCTATGTAGGTATCCATTTGCACTTGTATTTAAATCTCGATCATTATAATTTTCTACAATGTTAATAAAATTCTAAATTAGTTACTGTATGCAGTATAAATATAAATATGTAGTAAGTACCAGCTAGGTTTTCCGTATTTCTACAATACGAGTTAGAAAAAGAAATTTCCATGTAAAATTATTTAAACCACATTATAGTAACCCTTTATTCTAATAGCATTAAGTAAGTTCCCACAGAGTCTGAAACCTTAGGCTTGATTTTTGAACCGATAGAGAAAATGTCGCATATGAGATGACGACATATCTCTATCACTTACACATACCACGTTCATATTTCAAATAAATTCCAAGAACAGAGTCTGAGACTAGAACTGACTAGAAGTCTAATGGTAACTTATTGTACCAGAACCGTTGTCGCCGCTATAGATACGTATCCGCAACACTATCGATGATCCGCAAACGTAGAATCAGTGCTCTTCGCGTAAGTATGCTCTCTCGCTCTCACATCGAACGTCGCATACGTCACAAATCGACGCGGCTGTCAATGGTGATAGACATATGTAATAACAAAATGAGTAAATGGCATCTATCGTATTATGGTCGAATATTAACGAATCTGCAAAATCAAAATCTGTTTTATTCAGTGTAAATACATTACGTGCACATACTGAACGTCAAAGACAGTAATAGTACATTATATTTTATATATATAAAAAAAATCCGGCGAGTTCTACAAGTAAGGTTCCACTGGAAAGAACTGCCAAAGAAAACCAGTGACCGTGACAGAAAACCGTGCTACAGCAAAGCTTTACTAGAGAAGCTTTTAGTCGACAAGACCTTATGTTACATCGAAAATAATGAGAATCCTGATGCCCAGCTTTATTCTTCTCTTTAACAGAGGCGCAAGAGACCCTAGGTAAAAAACACTTTTTGTAAATCGAAAAAAAAAAAACACTTTTTAAACGTGTTTCATATTTCTTAAAACATTTATGTTCAAACTTAATTCTTAATTTTCCTTTCACTCTATGAATTTACCAAATTTTAAATTTTTTTCTGTGAGTACTTTTTTCAATTTTAATGATAAAGAATGTATTGAAATTCACGTTTATGATTCAACGAAGTCTCTATTATTGGAGAAGACTTCGTTGTCGTTAACAATGAAATCAAAACCCCAAAATTCCCCCTTCCCATTTAAAATGCACACATTTTGCAAACGTTCGAATTTGTAGAGCAGTTATTGTGATAGATCGAGATAATCCAAATGAGAAATGTTCATCGACAATAATATAACAAGATCTTTCACTTTTCGCGACACCCCTATCACATTAGTGAAATCGTTTAATTTTAAAAGTGGAAGCGACTTTATTTCGGAGAACAATTTACGAACATTTACAGACGGCTTGAAGATCGGAGTTCACATTAGCGATCGAGGCCATCGATATATCGATGATCGAGGCATTGATGTTTTCAAGATGGAAATGATTATATGAAATCGAAGACTATCGCGGTTGCTTGACTTTATAAATATATAAACCGAATTTACCGCGTGAAGTTTATAGCACCCGACGCTTCGGCGATGTTGCAACCGCCGTTTTCCAGGGTAGACTGAAGTGCCGTCAATTGTCATCCGTTGATTTGCAGGTAGGCGGCAAATTTCTGCTGTT
>JAOPUG010000384.1:21056644-21067105 GCA_027564375.1 Micropterix facetella | reverse complement strand
TTTATTTTATATAAAGTAGATTTTAATAATAACAATTTAAATAAAAAACAAATTACAGTATAAAAGCACAACTCACTCTCAACGTCAACGATGCATTTTTGCACCATAATTCACATCCACTGAAAAAAGTTAAAACCTTGTCCAGAATCGCCCAACAGCCAGGACTATACTTTCATATTTTTTATTTCCTTTATTTGTATATTATTATTTTTTCGGATTTTGGATGTAGCCATGACCCCTACACCCTTTTCAGTAACAATGCTTAACCAAAACTCACCTCCTTTATCTAAAGTGGATGGCTCCTTATTTTAAAAATTAGCATTCGTCATAAATGACTTCCATGTATTTTGGGCTGAAGTTTCTCAGTTTTGACACGATAAGGAACGTCTAAATCCGATGCTATCCCTGAACTCAGTTTGAATTTATTTCCCCGAACTCAGTTTCAGAAGACACAAAGGTTGTAAAACATATGATGATGAGGCTACACAGTACTGGGAACAATTAATGCATTGTGTGCATTTATTTTTTGTAGCCTTTGTCTTTAAGTAGAGTCAAGTTCTCACTGTTTCCTCATAATGAATCATGTATTGTTAAGGCTAGGCCGTGCTCTATTTTGCATGTTTAATTGCATGCCATACCATCATTGGATATAGAATGTTCATAAAAAGAGTAGCTACTATCGGCCTTAAATGTAATGTTTTAACTCTTAGACAGCTATGAATGAGACAACTTTTTTTCAAAAAATTACTCTTATCAGTGTGCTAATGTGTTTTAATGTCCATTAATTACGTGTTTTAAAAAAAATCAAGGTGCCATTCTGTAAAGGAAATATAATAACACAATAAATTTTGAAAATATATACTTGATTAATATATACTTAATTAATTGTAATATTGACCCCTATTCTCTATGCAGTGTTGTCATTTTAATGAGATTTGGTTAATGCCTCTGCTGTAGAGCTCTCATGGACAAGAATCAACGTTTCAATCAGACATTTTTACAGCCTCGTCGGAGTTCATTTTTTTTTGCCCTGTAAAAAGTTATCTAAATCCGAAAAAAGTGGAAATCTGTCAGAAAAATACTGTGGGTGACTAGGAGTCTCCAATCGCACCTCCTGCAACTTTATTACTATTTGCTGTGAAGAGTGTTGATATGTGTCTCATCCAGAAGTATTAGCGAAGAGCAATTGACCAGGCTCAGTAGTTTAATCATGTGCTTCTGCATCATTGTTTGAAGTTTTTCATAGTACACATTTGCGTTAACTGTTGTGTTAGACCGCAGTCAGAGCTATTGGAAGAGTATTGTATTAGTTTCGATCTCATATTCGAAAATAATACATTACTTTTTCATTATTACACACACGAAAATATGCGACCTATAACAAACGACAGAAAGACAAATGAATAACCGATTTTGAAAAAGAATTTATTTTAATTTGAAATTCCAACTCCAACAGAAGTTATCTATATTCAAAATGGTCAATACGAAGACCTAATGGAATAATTTAAAAGGTAATAGTAATAACTCTTTATTGAACTAAAGAATTATTTATTGTACAATGGCGGGCTAATCGAAGGATGTAAATCGAAACATCTTTTTTAGAAAACCATAGGGTTGTGTAGAGTCGCCGAACTGCAATGCCTAACTAGTTATGGTATGAATGAGAGGAATTTATTTATCGGTACATGTTTATTATTATTTTATTAGCAGCAATAAACTGATTCATGCATCTCTTTTATTCATTTGCACTTTCAGTTTATATTATAGTTTATGACTTTCTAATGTTACCAGTTTTCTTTTTTAAAAATAATAATTGTTATGTTACTATTTATGCTTTTAATGTAAATGTCTAGTTTATTTTTTAATGCATTGATTGAAAGGGCACTTATAAAATCCTCAGGCAAAACATTCCAAATGTCGACAATTCGATTCGTAATAAAGTGCTTTCGTCGGTTGGAACTTGATTTAGTTCGATTTAATTTTACTACGTTTTTATTAGGTCGCTTTCTTGTTTGTCTGTCTGTTAGGTACAAAGTTTGCAATCGATTTTAAACTGACTTCCCGATGTCCGATCATGCTGAAATTTTCCACACACCTTTGGTTCTGGAAACAATACAATACAGTATAGTTTCAGTTCGATTGATTCCGTTTATTAGTAAAAAAAAATGAATAAACAGCGCCGTCTAGCAGTGGCGGCCCGAATTACGCTGCGAGCAAAGCGTAGCATTGCTTAGCAGCGGAGGTTGCATCGCGGTACCTTCATTGCAAACATTAAAAACAGAATTTTTCGATTGTCAAATGCATTAAATTAGTGAATGTCCTCGCAGGTTAACATTTGCATATATTCCTAGTATACTAGTTTTCGAGTTTGGAATAACTCCGTTGGCTGTAGTCGCGCTTCATATGCTTTCTCAAGCATATCTATGTTTTTTTTTACAATAAGAGCTCTAAATTTGGTTTCATATATGTTTTGTAAAGTTTTTTAAAGAGTTCAGAGGTGATCATAGAATATGACCTTCTGATAGAATAGAGCAGTGAGTTGGTTTGTTTCGCCATTTCTTTGTCACTTTTTGGCACCGGTTTTTCACATTTTAGGTATGCAACTATGATTATTTTGATTTATGATTACTACAGCATTCAAATAAAAGTAAGGAGTATGTTACTTTGACTTTTATTCAATGTTATTTTATTTTTTAATATAATCACCTGTAATCACAAAAGATTAATACGCTTGACATATATTTTTTCGTAACTTAAAATTCCCTTCCTAAAAAACTCTTCATCCTGAGCATCTGCATCGAGTACTGCTTTATCATCTTAAAAGGTCTGGCCTCTAAGTCTAAGATATCCTTTCAATTCTGGAATTAAATAAAAATGACTAGAGGTGAGGTCTAGTGAATGTGGAGTATGTTTAAGTATTTCAAAGCAAGCATCTTGAATGGCTGCAATGGCAATGGCAACTGCGGATATGTGGGTTTATTATTTTGGTGAAACAGAACAACTTTTGCAAGTTTACCTCATTGTTTTTCTTGTATTTCATTATGATTTTTTAAAATTTGTTCTGCATATACAACCCTCCTTAATAGCAGTTCCACGATCGAGGTATCCAAACATTACTACCTCTTGACTGTCTTAAAAGCCAACTCTATGACCTTAGCGGCTGATTGAATTGCCTTGAATTCTTAGGGGTAGGAGACTGTTGTTTTGTTTTGGGATCGTAATGGTAAAGGCATGTTTCATCCATGGTTATAAATCAGGCCAAAAAACGATCAATATCTTGTTGTATTGATTCCAAAGAGCTTTGTGACATCCTCAGTCTGGTTTATTTTTGCACGTCGGTAAGCATTCTGGGTACCCAACCCAAAATGAATACCTTTTCTATTCTAAGTGATCATATAAAATGCTAAGCACACTACCTACCAAAATATTTAGCAATAAAATTCACTGTGACACAATGTAAACAATTTTTTCAACATTTTTAGCCATTCCTTCGGTTACTGCCGAACCGAACGAGGGTCATATTTGGTGGATATTCTTCCACGCTTAAACTTTGCATACCCACATGCAACCGTGAAACTCTGCTGGAGAATTCACCCCTTATGATCCTCATTAGTCTTGAATGACTTGTTCTGTAATAAAATTCAAGCGCAAATACTTGATCACGATGCGAACGTCAATTTTCTTTATAAAATAACAAGTACCTTCTATTTTATGATCAGTTATTTTAAAAAAAATCTAACATATGTCTTAGCTATGCCTCCCAGTATTTATTTTTTTTAGCTTCAAGGAGCAGGCGAGGTACCAACTTTGTCAATTGTCAATTTTCTTTGATCCCTGCTTAATGTAAGGGAGGATTTAAACACTTTAAAATATTTTTCATAGAATGAAGGTATGCACTTTTCAAACTGTTTGGAAAGATTTGGCTGGTTTGGCAATTAAACAATGGCAACATTGGCAAATAAATCAAGTAGCAACTAAAAGTCACGCTAACCGATGGATAGATAGGGAATCTGCCAACAGGGTGTCTTCTACAAACCCTGAGCTCAGGAGGGTGAGTTCATTACTCCTCGGTAGTGGCTATAAGACTGACAAACTAGTGGAGGGTAGTTGGAAGATGACGAAGGAAAAATGTAGGGATAGCCAACTATCAGTGATTCTCAATCGCGACCTGACTACTCAACAATATCAAAATTGATCAGTTGCCGAGTCATTTAAAGTGGTGACTTAATCTACTTTTTTTTCAAAAGAAACGAACATACAGAGTTATTTGAGTGACACTTTTGATGTTTGGAGAGAACAGGTTGCTTGAGAACTGGTTGAGCTGCGTTTATGGAAAACAGTCAGGATAAAATTAGGTGTTATGACTCCTCCATCCACAAATTATATACTACAAGGCCTAAGGCACATTTACAACCGGATGATTAGATTTTAGATGTAAGAATGTAGGCAAGACGCGATTATATAAATAAATTCACTGTTATAAAAAAGGGTTAGCTCAAAAAACCTTCCATTAATATAAAAATACTGGATAGGTAAGTAAGCAAACATACAAATAAGGTTCACTATGTACTAATTCAATTATATTTTCCTTTATTGCTGCTGAGAAATTATAAAAACATGTCTCAATGCACACACGTCGTGCAGAAAGCTGTGCCAGCATTACGAGCCACAGAGCAGGACAGACACATGTCTGCGTCTCATGTGCCTGCGTCGCAACATACGCTGCTCTTTGCTTGTTCATAAATTACAAAATCTGTGCTGCCTTGCGCTGTGCTGCCCTGCCCCGCCTGCGTCTCAGCATACGCCTAGCCTTATGGTGTCATAACATACCTCCATACTGAAATGATCAAGCATGGGTACAGATAACAAACTGCAAAACTAAAATACCTTCTTAACCTGAAAAGTGTCCCTACAAAGAGAGTAGTTTTTTATTATACAGGATCGCCATAAGTCTGACGAATGTCTGCACTCTAGGACAAGGAAAGCACATACTGCACCCGTACACTAAACAGTACAGATTAATGATTTTCCGATTAAATGGTTAATGTTTGCAGGTATAATAGGCACCTGCAACGGCATTAGTACATACCTGCCTAGAACCAATTACATACATGAATTGTCACTGGGAAGGTTTATTGCAATCTTTCAGTGTACAATACATATCTGTGCATCTCAGTCTTCCAATTCGATCTTAATTTCACCCTTTCATTTTGATCTTTGCCAAGTGACAGCCTCCGTCTGCTACTTTAAGGATTCCGAAAATGGGCATGCACCCTCTGCAAATGGGGCCATCGACTATCCCTAGTGTGCGTTGGCAGTGCCCTGTGAACAGGCCAACCTCAAGTTATCACTGAAAGAAATCTCTGGCAATATCTTAGCGTGGGTTTTCTAATGGCCCATTTTTCTCATCTCTGGTTTATTCCTCTCAACCTATGCTTTATCGATGCTTTCGTTCTGTAATACAATGCGGCCTTATTAACATAATGTTTATTGATTTAGATTGGGCGAGCAGTACAAAGATCGCACGCGTCTCCTGCGGCCCACAATGCCATTTTCGACTGTAAGGTGCTATCTAGGAGCCATGCAACGCTCTGGTACGAGAATGGACTGTTTTATCTTATGGTAAGTAAGAACATAAAATCGTTATTTGATATTTTTTCATGGTCTTTCCAAATGCTGATTCAGTTGTATTATATCTTTGAAGTATTACTCCAGCCCAGGTCTTACAATCCTGTGAGGTTTCGTAACTGCACGATAACTCGAGTAAACAACGTACGATTTAAAAAAAATCTTTCACCAATCGATAGTTATGGCCAATGCGCAGACCCTAGTTCATTATGGGGTCTGTCAGACCTACAGTTTATTTATTTCAAGTCAGTTGAG
Source organism: Micropterix facetella (assembly GCA_027564375.1). Classification (NCBI taxonomy): domain Eukaryota; kingdom Metazoa; phylum Arthropoda; class Insecta; order Lepidoptera; family Micropterigidae; genus Micropterix; species Micropterix facetella. The sequence continues at coordinate 21,061,222 of JAOPUG010000384.1, read as the reverse complement.
TTTGCGGTTGCTGCCTCTCTGCCAAAATAGCAAAACTTATGTATTAGGTTACTACATCTAGGAGGTTTCTTTCATTTGAGCTCTATGCGGATAGATTGTGCATTCAATGACCGGGCGCTACCGGCCCCACAGAAAACTCAGTTAACAAAAGGTGCATATAGATAGCGCTAGAGTGGGAGCAAAAATTCAAAATTACAAAAAATTTATAAAAAGGAACTCACTCTTAAAATTTTTGTTGTCCCTTCGACTCTCTTCAGGTCTAAACACCACTTTGGGGTAGCTCTAAAACTGCCCTCTCTGCCAGAATAACTCCAGAATAACCAAAACTTCGATTCTGTCCAATTTAAGAATACAGCAATAACAAAGTTGGTTATAAGTGGCCATAGTGAATTAATCAAATGATCTACAAGCCCGTGTAGACTTCCACAAAAAGTTTCTAGCTGGAGTTAGTCAGAATAGCACTGGTCTGGGTTATAGCAGTACAACCATAAGCGAATTGGACCTAAGGAAGTCCCTCGTATAACTCATGCTATTAGTTTTCAATGTAAGAATGACTGGACAACAGCTGGAGACTTTTGTATTCCTCCTTTAATACACTGGAAGGTAATGTTGTATGACTGAACACCATAAATACTGAAATTTTATGTAAATGCCCTTCAACATACACTTTCAGACCCCAGTAATCTTGCTCTTTGGAGCTTGGAGATAGTTCATGTCCTCTGTGTAGCAATACTCCTTGCATAGCTAGACATAATTTAGCTGGATGCAAGACGGCTTTAGATCAAGGACGGTATACTTACCGCCAGATAAAGTCCTTGCTGTTATTCGCAGTGTAATTAGCCTCTCAGTGACTCGTGCCAACATGGGTGTGACAGTACCTTCCAAATCACCGATATAGTTTATGTGGCTTGTGCCAACAAGGGTGTGACAGTACCCTCTAAATCACCAATATAATTTATGCGGAATGGCTCTAAAGGCAAGAAACATTCCACGACTTAACCTCTCTCAATAATCGGGAAAGCTTCAGATTGGATTCTGGAGGTCGATTCGGTCTCCAAACAGTATCAATTCCCTGAAAGTCTCAGATGCACTGCCCTCCGTCCAGATATAACTTTTTACTCCCTATCTCGGAAGATGGCCCTCATTGTAGATGGGGCCCTATTCCATGGGAATCAAATATCCCAAAAGACCTCGAGAACAAATTAAATAAATATCATGATTTCGCAAATGTCGTCACCTGGAACGGCTTCACTGTTTGTCTTGGAAGTTGACGCTCGTGGCCTCCCAGCCAAATCTCTGTTTCACCTCTTTAAGGATCTTGGTCTCTCTAGGAAAATAATTATATAATAAGTCCTTCCTAGAAAAAATATGTAAAACTGCGATTTCTGCATGTCAAATTCTATGGCTTCGAAGGGGGAGTGAATGGGTGGTAAGATGAATGCTCACATGTGACAAGGCACCGGTCCTACACCTTTACAGCTGGTCGTTAGTCCGTAGTCCATCGCGAACCCCCCAGAAGAGTATCAATAGTATTATGATGTGTCTGACTCCGGTTGAAGTCCATGTCAGCTCTGTTTGTATTTACAGTATATATACAGAATATACATTTTAATATACATTTTACTAATACTAATACTGTATAATATACATTTTACTGTATATTATACAGAATCACCCACTGATAGATTCTCTCACTGATAAAAGTTAACCCTGTATATACGCGGCACATTACATCACTATTTCTACTAGTGACTTGTTGCGCAATACTGACTGATGTGGACTGCGAAAAGCTTTGCAAAATTATTGCTAGAAAGAAATATATGGATGTTGCGCAAAATGTTGTTCAACTATGTTGCATAATGAATACATAGCTTAAGGAAGAAAATAAGATTATTCAAGCCTGGAAATCTACATGTGTCATACATAAGCTACTCAAATTGAAGTTGAGGTTTTATTCTTTTTCTTTGATGCCATATCCACTACAACCGAATGTTGGCTGTCATATTGGTTAATATTACAACTTTATTGGCCTCTGCCTGAAACAAGGATGTGGAAGATGTTCTTCTACACCCCGGACTTCTTTTTCTGGCTTTGTTACCTTAAATTATTAGTGTATAATGTTGTATCTTTCGGGATAACGCATGACATGAACGCAAGACATTAACGCAACGCATGACATTAACGCAAATTATTCGAGTTGGCAATTTTTTTTGGATAGCCAGGCAGCTCTTTTAGCACTAGCTTTGGAAACTAATGCCAAATAAGCTCAAAGCTGGTGCAAAACTGCCTGGCACTTTTGAACTACCTGAGCGAAAAGAATAGGGTAGTTCTAAGATGGGTTCCCGGTCATTCAGGGACCGAAGGCAGCCAAAAAAGCCAACCAACTTGCTAAGATAGGAGCAAAGGGAACATTATACGGTCCTGAACCATGCTGCGGCGTACCAAATAGCCTGGCAAACCTAATGCTTAAAACCTATATTTAGAACAATCCTTCAACCACAGGAACAACACGCCGGACTTGAATCATTCTAAAGCGCTAATCGAAGCTTATGACTACCTATGTCACTTTAGCGCTAAATAGGAACAATTTATCCATACTGGTGAGGGCGTTCACGGGGGCATTGTGGCCGGAACAGCCACAGGTTCAACGCCAAGCTCCGGTACATTAGAGTGTGCAGGTTCTGCCAAACCGCAGACGAAACTGCCATGCACCTTGTGTGTGAATATGGCCCACTGATAAGTAAAAGAAACGCCCAGCTGGGACTGGCGACTACCTCCAAGCTGAATAGGTAAAACAATCCAGCGCCAAAAGCTTACTGCAGTTCTTAAACGATGCGAAGCTTAGCATGGAACTACAGTAGGCGGTGGCCACCACAATAGACCAGAAACGGTCGCAGTGATACAAGGCTCAGTAAACCTTGAAACAGCCCCACACATTTAAAAAAAAAACCTCTGATAGATCCTAATTTCAAAGGCTTACCGCTTTCTTAACATTGTGTCTGTACGCGTCCAGCTTTTTTTTCTCACTCTATTCTTCTACTTATTCAATTATCCACACATTTCTCAAATAGCTATTATAATAAAACTATTTTAGTTTGATATAGAATAAATCGAAACGATAACCTAATTTTCACAACATTGAATACTGCGTTTTTTCCATCGGTGAGATATTTTCCTGCACCATGATGAATGGTGGGAATCTCGCTCTCTGATATTCATATTGTTTTTGCATTTTTTGCACTTCTCAATGTGGGACACATCAAGCAGCTGGCACTGGTTGTGTTAAATGGTATGTGTAGGTGGAGTGAAAGTGCCACAATTGAGTGGGCATCATTACCACTATTAAGCCATTGCTCCGTTACATGATTATATTAATGTGTTCTGTCCAATTGCACATTCGAAGAGGATTTTGTCATTTCTGATATGAGTCATTTTGTGTTTCAGAACAATAAACAATAGCTCTTAAATACATGTATATGCATCACAGTGAGTTTAATACTCCAATATAAATTCAAATATTTGCAAGTAGATAGAAGTTAAGCAAACATATAAAAGGAAAAAAAATAAAACAAGGAAAACAAGTGCCGATAAAAAAAAATTCAAAATGAACACCTTCATGTTTTAAGATGAAATGCAGAAACTGAATTTCGAAAAAAACTATACTCACAAATATTGAATCAAGGTGTAGGTCACCTACAACTAAGGACTAGTCCTTGTCATTTTGCCCAGGGCCAATTTCCACATAAATAAAAAATATTTTATTAATACAGTGTTTATATTTAATACAGTGTTTTTATATCTATATATTTAATACAGTGTTTTTAATCCAGTGCCATGTGTTTAAATTACGAGTTCCAGCATGAAGAACTCGTGCATACATGCAGAGACGATATCCGTTTATTCCATAACATGTGTTGTGACAAAAATGAAAAGTGAAGATAGCGGTTTCGGTGTGTCAATCCATCTAGCGCCGATTGATTGAAATACACTCGAAAGTATTAATATAAGGCCATGATATTAGTACCTGGAATTTACTACAAAGTAAAAAAAAAGCTCACCTCAAAATTGAACCGCGAATTCAACAGATTTGCTATCAAAACGATAATGTCACTTACCTATAAAAACACTTAATCTAACATGATTATATTATATATTGTCGCCTAATCGAAATTATGTTGGGACTCTGCCTTAAAAACTCTTATCCGGCAGGCGCGCAACAGAAACTAGCGCACTGCGCCCGTCATCTTGACAAAAAAAGGATGCCTCCCGGAAGCCGCCATATTGGCACGACAGGCAACTATGAAAGAAAGAAACACTGAAGAAATAAATAATTCTAAAAAATTTCATTATTTTATGTATAATGTATTGTTTATGTAAAAATACTAATAAATTGGTCTACTGCTGCTAATAAACTCAGTTGACAAATGAATTTATTGGTTATGTTGGATTCTTCGAGAGAAAATTCTATTATTAGAACCAGTGGCGTAGCGTGCCTTGGCGCGGCCCCGTATAAAAATTTGTTTGGGGGCCCTTAGGAAGGGTAAAGATTTCTCACAAAAGAAAAAAAAATGTTTGCAT
>JAOPUG010000384.1:20943661-20957803 GCA_027564375.1 Micropterix facetella | reverse complement strand
TTATGCATTTAATTTCAGTTTTTGACTTGATTTTATAAAAATATCTAATTGTTAAATAAGTAATACACAATTACAAATACTTAAGAAGTAATGAATGATTGTGATTATAAACTTATTCTACTGATTTATTTTTTATTATTTTAGTCAAAATAGTTGAGTTTCCTTGCATCGAATTTTCGGCATTTGAACTGAATTTCGGCCGAATGCCAATGTTCGATTCGAATCGCGAAATCGGTTAAACTGAATGTGAAACGAATTTCGGCCCATCCCTAATTATTAGTAATCGAACTTAAAACGGACTAAAAGTATACCGTATTATATTGATTCCAGAACCAAATTTGTGTCGGATATCGGGAAGTCAGTTTAAAATCGATTGCAAGATTTGTATCGAACAGACAAACAGACGTATAAGAAAGCGACCTAATGAAAACGTTGTAAAATAGCTAAAATTAAACTTCTGATATTAGCCATATATCGTCCAAAAGATTATTCCCTCAAAAATAACCTGTCTATGCTTATAAATATCCAAGAATAGGCGAACTTCCGACTCTCGCCACATAAATTGCTGTAATTCATAAATTTTTATTATGAACATCAATTTGTATCGTGACTCGATAGCTAGAGTTACATTTTCCGGCGATGCCATACTGGCTCTTGCGCTAGGATTTGTTTGAAGAAATCTCAGTGTTTTCTGATAATGTTTAAGTGAAAATAGAAAATTTTCTTCGTTGATCGTTTCTAGAGAAGGAAACCAGAAAGAAACCCACTATAATAACATCCATATGATCAATTCGCGTTGTTTTAATTGCAAAATATATTATTTGGAAAGATATGTTCATTTTATGCCCATATAATATGTTAATTTATGTATCAAAGTTTTGTGCGAGAAATTGTTTTTTTTTAATAATAATCGTATAATAATTTTTATAATCACTGCTATCCATTACTTTATTCTTCTTGACAGTTCGGTCCGGGTGATGACAGCTTTGTTCATAATATATGAACACATATTATTTAAACTGTTTAAAACGTCTACTCTTTATAAATGAAACAAAATTGGATTTTACTTTGTGAAGTTGGATTCGTAAAGTTTGACGCACCCCGATGACCCAACACTACCCTGGACAACGGCAGTTGTAACATCGCCGAAACGTTTGGTGCTTCAAAATTCACACGGTGAATTCCGATTTTGTTTTTTTTATAATGTCAAACAACAGCGACAGTCGTCGCTTTCAGTCTACTCTTTAAATATTTTCATGCAAAATTTGGACATTCTTCACAGATTAAAAAAATCTGTGGATACTTACTCAAAGTAGGCATCTGCCCTGAAGTTTTGTGTCCTCGGCTCATTAGATATGGACCACATGATTACGCTCGGGTGATTTTTATCTCGTTTGATTAGCTGAGTCAGTGAATCCTTGTGTTTCTCCAGTAGTGCATCCGAGAATAAACTAAAAATAAAAGTGTATTTGGAGAAAATTTTGATAGTGTATTTTTAGATGGCAGTAATTTTGATAGTGTATTTTTAGATGGCAGTAACGATATAAGCATGACTCATATCATGCATAGAAAATCTGATTTCGAGAGTCCATATTTTAAATTCTGCACACACAAAAATCCTTTTTTGATTATTTGATGCTATGCGCAAACTCCACGAAGGCCTGACTGGGACAGAGTAGTTTGATGACATAGTAGCACAGATGACATACTCCGCTATTTCTTACCACATAATTACATATATACTTGACTTGCCTGCTAAATATTCCATGAGTCCGAAGCAAATACTTAATGTTTTCCCATATTGAACCAGCGAATGGAAGTCTGAATAGTTTATATAAATTCTAATATTGGTACAATCATTCTAGTGACAAAAAGTATCAGTAACAGTGCTTACTCTGTATCACCGCTGGGACATTCGTCAATGATCATGATTCCTTCCTCATCGGCCATATAGTAAAGCTCTTCCGAGTATGGGTAATGTGAGGTTCTATACGAATTAGCCCCAACCCATTTGATCAAATTGTAGTCCTTGACAAATAGCGCCAAGTCTAGTCCTTTTCCTCTGATCTGAAAGGAAATGTCAAACCATCCATGAATTGCAGTTGTGTTGTCCAAAGGACAAAGAAGCAATATATTCTGGGGGTATATAATTTAATTTTCAATTAGTTATCTTTGGAATGTCTTAAATTTTCTGAACTGTGACTTTGGCCTCACAGTTTTCTTTGTACAATACAGGATATTAAAATAAGAATGCCACGTATCATTTTCAAATGGGTAGTGTTAATTGTTTTACTTGGAAATTTCTCATGGCATAAATTACTCCATTATACAGTGTCTTATATAGTATTATTTTTCATATATTTTGGCATTTCCATAAATACAATGGGGATGTTCACTGCCATTTTCTACCCTAGAGGATGACCGTTCTTGAAAGGTGTGAAGTGAATGGCTCACCGACAAAGTGACCATACATACGAAGATCGGTGTGTAAGGAGTGAGGAAGAACATAGATAATTTTATTATATTTACTTGACACCGAAGATAGAACACCTGACGGTTCAACATAGTAGCGTTGTCACGTTGTAGCGTCCGTAGCCATGTTGTCATCGGTTCTCCTCGTTGTTACCAAAATTAAGCAGCGTTGGGAGCGGTCAATACTTGGACGGGTGGCAGACTGAGTGTTTAACTGAGTGATGCTACAAATGCCCGCCTAGAAGATGTTGCCAATAGGTAACAAGGCAGGTTCCACAAAAAGACACCAGCCTTGAGGGTAAAAAAAACTGACATGCTGTATTGGCAAATAGCTGGGATATTTGCAGCCATAAGGCCGACTAGTCATTTCGCAGTGAAGTGTATACAGAGATTTTCAGCAGCTCGGCTAGCTTTGTCACCTCGGCGGAGTTTTTCATTGCGTACAGAGATCGTGGGCCGGGCGGTATAGTGCAAGGGGTCTGTAAACTCGACCGAGTTTTAAATAACTCTGTCAAGGGTGCGTTACATGATCAGTGGTCAGATCGTTACATGATCAGCTAGAACACTGCCGACTTCTGTCGCCTCGCCTCACTGCCGACCCCTGTTCTGTTAAACAGATAGATGCCTACATACGCTTGTTAAATTTACACATTTCTCTATGTGAAATGGATAGTCGGCGTAATGCTGTTAAAAACCTAAAAAGTATATATCCCCATATATTAAAATATCGAGCATCTCTTAACTATGCTAGAAAAGAAATTTTTCAGGTTATAACAGTATTTACGGTTGGAAAATATGCCTGCCATTTGGCAATGCTGCCCGTCTCTCAAACAGCCATCTTTTCATTCTTCTTCCTCAGGTACTTTTACTCATTTGTCTATGTCCTCTCTCACTCCCTACAAACGGAGATTGCACGGATGCCTGTTTGGGTGGAGTGGCACTTTTCACTTTTCGGGACACTCGCCGCTGGCCCCACCTAAAAGAAGTATTGCGCACTAATCGCCATTGAAACGATATTAGAGTTACACCATATTCTGTTTATGATAAATAGTAAACGATTTTCAAATAAATGTGTCCTTATGATCTTTTTACCTGCAAGGGCTGGATCTATCTTTTGGCAGCATTAGAGAAAACAGACTATGAAATATGTATGCACTTCTTTTGTCTATATACTGTTAATAAACTCACATCAGAATCCTCGTGTCTGCCAAAGCCTTTTAGATATATCGGTTCATGATTAATTAGCATCGTTGTGTTTGTCCATGAAACAGTTCTGATACCGATCTTCTCTCTGTAAATGTCCAAGACGAGCTCTTCGTCAGTCAGCAGAGTAACCTGGAGAGAAGAATCGACATGATGATGATTGGGTTTAGACTTGGCTATCAATAATCTGACTCCCGCACTTGGCTCTCCATTTGGAGCCACTGTATAAGACTCCGTGTATACTTTCTTACCTACATATCCTGCAGCCATCTCACACTAGATGCTATTAGCAGAATCGACAAAGGTCGGGTCCCTAATATTTTCGCCATATCTAGTGAGTAATTTGCTGTGATCCTCTTTCTTGTTGCGAATAATGCTGCTTCGCTGTCTCCTCCTCAATTCTGCACCCCTGACGCTTCTGAACCTCAGGTGGAACTGGATGGCTGACGCACAGGGCGGGAAAACCGACCATGTTGTCAATCGACTGAGACTCAGAGGGGTCTGGAAATGTACGTTCCCTAAGACTCGGCGGTAGATGTCGACCTGTCGTCACCTATCCTTAAAAACGATCTGTTGCCCGAGATCGGATCGACTAAAGTCCGAGTAAAAGGCGCCACGGATCTGCAACTATTCGAGTGGCAGAAAGCCGCGTTATTACGATAGATATAGGTTGCGCAAGCGATTTCGAGCCTGGTACCAAAAGGGTGGATAGAGAAATCCATCTAAATTTGGTTGTTAGGGAGTGAGGTCGGCCCGCTGGGTTAAGCTTTGCTTGCCTAGTGCCTCGCTATTAAGGCGTTGGTTTCTAACGGGCTGTGGCGGAGTTTAATATGTGGATTTGCCTTCGTCACGATTCCTTATACTTCATAAACAATATCGTATTTGTATTTCTCCATAAACAATATTGATGATGATAACAATAAGACAAGGAATAGCAACTCGCCTGACCTTTGCACTTGACCTTTGACCTTTCACTTAGTCCTTTGTTAAGGCTCATTGTACCTTTCTCCTTAGAAGGTCAGGACTTCTAACGCATAGCTTCTACAATCAGTCCACTTTAACAAGACAATGTTTCAGAGCCCACGATAGGCGGAAGCCACAATGACAACAATAGTTTCCTCATACGCAGCCATTACTTTCTCTTTTCTGATTTCCGACGCTGGACCAGCGCACGCCGGTGCTCAGCTGACACATTCTTGCTCATTCCTTTGAGCAAACCAAACCATACAACAAGGTGCACTGTTTGGTTTGCTCAAACCATTGATTGTTATATAGTCACAGCTCAAATGAATGTATTTTGGTTATGGTTCGTTGAATTGAAACTCTATTTGCTCCGATTTGGTATCGTAATTAATGAAAATATCTTGATGTCATATTAAAACATGGTCAGGAACGCCGAGCATGCTTCAGATTAGTTTTTTTTTCTTCTTTGCAGATGATGTTGAATGGACACACCGCAGGATGGGTATGACGGCAAGAGCGGATTAATAGCATTGGTTTCATCAAAGTGTTTCTAAAGAAACAGAGATCCATGGAGCGGGGAGCAGAAGGGAGAAGCACAACCATTCCTGCGAAGTAAGACTTAGCCATGGAGCACCAATGGCTTTGTGTCTCGTTGGACTATTAAGAAATTATTTCTTTGTTCTCCGACTACGTCATTATTTTCAAATTATGTGAAGGTGATGGATGCTTATTATTATTGATTTGTATGCATATAACAACTGACATTTCATGGAGGCGAAGCTATATAGATTAAACTGTTTATGCGCATTGCTAATATTCAAAGTATTTTACATTATTATCTTGCTCTAACTTATACTGCGACGTATATTTAAAAAAAAACTAAAAATACCTGCATAGTGTACAAATAGGCAACTTCATCATTCATGAGATACGGCCACCAGAAGTGAGCGTTGGGCACGTCAATTACACCTGTAAATCCAAACTGTCGTCCTGCCAATTTGTCCTCCTTGTCGAACAATTCTATCACACAGTAGATCTTCTGATCAGGGTCCATGTAACCTTTGTAAGTCACGTTGTATGTCACAAAACCTAGGATAAAGCAAATTAAATATAAAGAAAATTAATATAAAGAAAATTAATGATAAATAAAATTACAATGAAGGAAGGTCGACTGGGGCTTTTCACTGGGGTCACATGTCTGACTACTTCTTAGATCGTCGGTTTGTATTGTCGTTTTGTATTATCCTTGTATTCCATGCGTACTGGTATGGAGTTCCACAAGGATGCATTTTGTAATAGGTAATTTAATTGGTAAATTTTTGTATGTAATTACGTGGGCCATACCGAAAGTTTTTGGAATTAGCCACTTGCGTTAAAGATATTAAAAAAGCAATTTCTATTTTTGAAAATGGAACTCTTTGGCCGTAGAATACATTTTATTGTTTACACCTTTCATTTGTTTTTTCTTTGTGGCGCCATCTTGAAAATTGCGTCTTTACTTAACAATAGATTTAAATCGAGACAATTTTCGATGTTTGACTTTTAATAATTTTTGCTGTGTCAACAAGAAAGTTGCCAAAGAGTTCAATTAGTGTTTGGTGACGAAGCCCCATCTCGTAGCTTTGGGTACTTCTGGTAGAATGAATTTAAACATGGACATAGGTATTCATCTCCAAGATGATTCACGCAAAGGCCAGCCGGCGACGGCGGTAACAGAAACTACCACGTATCGTTTCTAAGGGTAGATAGCTTGAGGCACCCAGCTACCCCCGCTGTTTTAGGTCGCATTGCATTTCTAAATCCCCCGGCATTCGTCAGTTGTGCAAGGCCGGTAAACCGACCAATACATCAACCGTCCAGGGCCGCCCCATGTTTCCTCACATCCGACCGCAAAGTGGGTTTCCCCGTATTAGTCCTTCTTTGGGGAGGCTGTCAGATGGGAGTTAAGCCGTGAGTCGGGCCGACCGGCTAACAAAATGGTCATATGGCCCGAGCTGCCCATGCCCCATTAGGCCTCCAAGATCCACCACACAGCGGGTTTACCAGGTTGGTCCCTCTTCAAGGAGGCTCCTGGATAGGAGGTGGCTCGCGAGTTGAGCCGGCCAAGTTGACATGACGGCCATTATAGCCCAAGCTATTTGCAACGGTTAGGAACTCTTATATATACAGTCCGGATCTTACACCTTGTGATTTCCTATTGTTTCCAAAAATTAAGGGTAAATTTCGAGGTATACAGTTCAAGACCCCAGAAGCGGCGGTGATAGCGTTCTGAGAAGACATCTAAAGAAGACTGGACCATCTGCTTATCCCAATGTTTTCAAAGAATTAAAACGCGTTTAAACTGTCAGGGAGAATAAACAGTAAATACAATATAAACATGTATTTTATTTTATCAGAAATAAAAGAATAATGTTATCAGAATAAAGTGTTTTACTTTATCAGAAACCAGAAACTATCAGTGTGGCCTTACTTAGAAATATATATTCGTTTTGTAAATATAAGTGGCGGTAACAAGTACTAACGTGAAAGTAAATCACGCGTCGATATATTTGAGTGAAGCTTAACGTCGTAAGCATGTGTATCTTGGGCACAACCGTATTTAATCTGGAGAAGTTCTGGTACTGTGTATGATATGCAATTGAATTAACAAAGATTTAATTGGGAGTTTTTCATTGATCAATGGTAATGGCCAAAAATCATTAGAGCTCAAAATAAAGACCTATACCATGTCAAATTCTTAATTAAGCACAAATGTATTTTGTTAAATTCATTTGCAGGTTTTACCTTCCGAAGACTAATTATTGTTTGAAAGCGAGGTAATAAAAAATAAGGTAATTGAAATTTTGGATTATGTAATTGCTCCCACCCTCCTGAGGGGGCCAAGTCTTACAATCCTGCAAGGTTTTGTTACTATGCACGATAGCCCGAGTAATGTATGTCCGATTTAATAAAATCTTTCGCCAATAGATAGTTATGGTTGATGCGCAGAGACCAGTTGGTTTTGGGGTATGTAAGACGTACGGTTCAAGTCAGTTAGGTTTGCGGCTCCCACCTCTCTGCCAAAATAGCAAAACGAATGTATTAAGGCACTATGTGTCTATAAGAGGTCTTTCATTGTATTTTGAAACTATTTTTAAAATTATTAAAATTCTATCGTCGGCACGAGCTATCTTGTAAGTGATTAGAATTTAAGCCGATAGATAGAGATAGAAAATTCTTTAATATTTCTGTTTTAGAATGTGACGCCCGAGCGAGACGCCGCTATCGGTAATGGCCAAAATGGCTGCAGCCCGTAGCCATGACGCGAGCCCAACGCTACTTGCGTCGTCGCATGAGCGTCTGGTACCGACGCGATGGAAAGCGAGCAGTTTTAGATATTGGCCGAAGTTTGATAACCCCTTGGGGTTTTTCTACTGCCAGTTTTTAACTGAGTTGCTCATTCACAGTTGGTGGCCATATTATAGGGACACTGTAAATTTTGGTACTAATTTACACATTACAAAAACATTAAACTCCTAAATGATGCTTATTTTGCTAGAGTGCTAAAAGTCATTGCATTATTGTATTTCATACTTACGTAAGTAATAAAATAATTTCATTAATCACAATCATAAAAAACGGACCTTACTGCGTAAAATAGTGAAATTATCAATATTTCTCCGAAACTACATATTTATTACCTGCTCTGGAGCAGGAGAGGCCACAGCGGCTCACATATTATGAACATTTAGTGTTTGCATAAGGTAAGGCTTTTCTCACTCTCTATTTTAACTGGCATTGCTTTGCTTCCTAGGTACCACTATCCTTCAGTTCATCCATAACCTACACTGAAGAGTATGTTAGGACCAGAAAAGTTCTTCTCCTGCACACATTAAGCTTCTTAAATTAGTTTACACAAACAACGTATTGGATTATATGTAGTCTGTAAGGTTGCTTAAATAAAAACAAAAACGAAACGAAATTAAATGTCACAATAAATGCAAATCTCACCGTTTTTGCCGACGATATCGGTGTTTACGATAATGTCGTCGATGTACAGGTTTGGCGTTGCATAGAGAAATACTGAGCGGTGAATTCCTGCATAGTTGAAGAAATCAAAAGTGTAGTCTTGCTGAATCTTCATTCCAGAGTCACTGCAAAAGATCAAGGAAACACTTTTGTGAACATAAGAAAAGCGAGTTTGTTGTGTTTGTTCAATATGCACGGGTTTATTTACCTAAGAACCTGAGCTTACACTGCACTGAGCAACATTGCTATCATCGAAATACCCATGTCCTAAACAACTCCTCTTTCTTTAACATAAATAATAATCTGGTGTTTTCTTTAACATAACTGTGGTGTTTTTTACTATTTCTAACATTTTTGACTCTTCTTTATTTATAAGAATCTAACATTGGCTAATAGCTGGAAAATTTTAAGTTTTCATCATAGTTGAAAATGTATTTTTTCAAGAAGATATCTCGGGATGTTTTTATTTTAATACAAAAGATACTCATTTATTCATACCCTTTTCTGAAGTACATTACGGTACCTATTCACATTCTGAAAACTCTATATTGCTCTGAAAATAATTGATGAAACTTTATGAATTAATAAGTACCTAACTATTTATAGTTTCAGAGTCAATATCATTTAAATAATCGTATTGTCTTTGAAAGTATTACAACGGCAGGTGCTTAGCTGTTATCTTCAGCTAATTCAGCTGGTCTCTCAGATGTCGGCGATTCCTCGTGGTTCTATGAGGGTTGGACCCAGATTGAGGGTGGGAGAATGGAAAGGGCATAACTTTTATACCAATTTTGCGAACCAAATGTGTGTTTAAATGTGTTTAATTAAATGTGCGAATCAAAAGTGTGTTTAAATGTGTTTTTAATTTATTTAAAATTTTTAATTAAATTAAATGTGTTTTTTTAAATAAGAATTCTGCTTTTAATTCAGCATTTACATCAGATTACAAGTTATTCGATATGTGTATATAATGTTGGCTATGATCGCATAGCGAATATTTTTCATATTTTTACGTAATGATATAGAAGTTATGCAAAACAGCGCAAACTTCTCATCTATGCGGACAAAGCAGATTCGATGTAAAACAACTTTAAATCTCATACAGTGATTTGTTTTTTAACCGGTAATGACTATATTTATAAATGAAATCGTAAACTATTGCTGTTGACAACGCGGTTGTTTGACATTATAAATATAATGATAAAACGAATTTCCCGCGTGCAGTTTGTAACACCCGACGTTTCGGCGATGTTGCAACCGCCGTTGTCCAGGGTAGAGTCTACCCTGGACAATGGCTGTTACAAAATTCACGCGGTAAATTCGTTTTATCTTATTTATATTTATATAGGTTAATGCGCCGTAGCAGATAAAATAAATAGAATGGTAAAATGAAGTTACGATGTTTAAAATTGGGCTTCACGAGATCAGAGAGGGGGAAAGGGCGATTGTGTATTTAATCGGCTATTTGGTATTATTGATGGTGACGAATCCTAGAACAAGTCACCTCTCGCTACTTCCTAACTATTCTCGGCGAACCTAGTAAAGATACTTACATACCTTACATACTCGTGTGATATTTTCTCATGCAAAAGTAGCGAGTATTATCAATTACATGTGTACTAACTGTGATAATTGAGTGACCTGCAGTCACAGCTGCAGTCAAATTAGGCTTATTGACAATGCCTCTGTTGGTCGTTACACTAACTACTCGGTATTTCCGCCTAATAGTGCCAAATTAAAATATGAAATTATTTGATTTATGTGCATCTACAGCACAGCGCCAATGCAGTTACGCTACACTATTCAAAAGCTTAGTCATTTGACATGAAACTACATGAATTTTCATTTTGATGAGACCTCACTGCAATGAAAGTTATGTTGAGGTTGAATTGTACTACTTGTCTTATTCTATGTAGATCTGCAAACAAGACTGTCATCAGCGTAATGTTGACCAGGACTTTGTTTATTCCGATACCTATGTTTTGGTTTGAAAATGTTAAATAGAAGCGGTGACAAAAGGTAGCCTTGGCGCAACCCTCTTGATATGTCAACTAGTCCTGTCAGTTTGTCTTCCACTAAAGTATTATTATAGATTAATTAACTCTCGGATGTCTGAAGTATAACTGTCTCTAACGGTCTCATGCAGCATGGGTTGGTGATGGCAAGTTTTATATGATCTTTGGTCGGCCCAACTAATGAGACAACTCCCATCTGGTAGCCTCCACGAAGAGGGACTTAACCTGCCTGCGGATCCGGGGGAAACCCTTGGGCGAGACCTGGCAGTTTGTGCATTTTTGTTACAGCTTCGTGCAGGGTAAGCTAAGTGCACACTCCGGCGAATAATCAGGGGGTTCCAGGGGGTGCAATACTTCCTATGACAGCAGGGATAGATGTTGACTTCCTGTCACCTATCCGTAGAAACGATATGTTGGCCATCCGATCCTGAGTGATAATGACGGGCAAAAGACGCCTCGGATCCGCGATAAATTCGAGTTACGAATTACCGCTTACATCACGTGGAGACCGCGCAAGCGACCTGGAATCCTTGACCAGACTGGAGAATGGAGAAATTCGTCAAAATCTGGGAGCGGTGGCGTGAGTGCCCTACTGTGCTTGAAGATTCCCAATGCCTCACGGTAAGGAATTGGATTTTCACGAGTTGTAGTTGGGATCAGTAGATCGTCTTCGTCGAAGTATTTGCGTAATCATCTCACGGGTGAAAAAACGATCTATATCGTTATACCATCCTGGAATGTCGGGTTTACCCGTTGCATTGACACCCTGAACTGTCTGTAGTCTAGTACCTAAATAGTAATATGAAGGTGTATCTTACGTGAGAACATTTGATACAGTACCCTGAGGAACCGTATCTCTGAGAAGAGTATTGTCACAAGCGACTGTCACCAGGTTGCTGGTGCCGAAGCGGACGTTCTTGGTGATCTCAGCCTCGAAGGGCAAGTGGCCTATCTCATGGTGGACCACCATCTCACCGTTCACCCACTGAAATCAATCAAAAGGGTTTCTTCTTAAAAAAATAAGTTTTAAAGTTACCACAAAACATCTTGGACGATTCGCAAGTCGACCACGAAAGTCTTCCTATAGTGTCGAGTGGTATGAAATGCGTCGATAGCTGGTTGATCGTAGGCACCAGACATGTAGCTTGATCACCTGATCAAACGAAAATGACAGTTGAGGTTTGTTCATTGCTGGGGGCGAGCCCGACATCTCAGGATATTATAATGACTGTTGTCGTCTTGTCACCCTGAAATGACTAACAAAGACTTTGAGACGGAGATGATGTATTGATCCAATTCTGCCGCTGCCGAACAGAGGCCTTCCTCAAACGACGAGGGCACTAGCAAGCCAGTAGGGCCCCTCGCCCCCTATCTACCATTGTCAGACGGAATACCCCGTCCACAGAATTGTAATATTTCGAAGTCGCTTGCGCGGACGTGTATCTGTTGTGAGCCTATTTCCTCTTGGACCCGTTGCGCCCTTTGCCTGAGTTAATCACTAAGTCGGTTAGCCAACGAGTTAAGAGTTCTAAGGATCAACATCAGGACAACAGATTAACATCTACTCCGCTTCTTGGGAAACATATGTTTCCAGACTCCTTCGGTAATTCGCCGGTCGTGCAGACTAATCTGGAGAACACAAGCCGCCCAGAGCCGCCCAATGCAATTCTGCGGCGCGGAGCACCGCAGCTCACGACTGCCTACAAATTATAGGATACAACTACAGGAAGAGTTCACTAGGGCCTTCCAGGGCATCTCTTCGAGGAGGCTACCGGATGGGACCTGAAGCAGGAGTTAGGCCAACAAGACAAACTGTCCATTAAGCCATAGCTGCATGGAACTGTTCCGCTCCTAGTGGTCTGATGAAACGAAAGCGACAGTGTGTTATGAGTTGTAAACCCAAAAAGAAGTGTTACTTACGAAAAACGTTTTTGGACATGAATCTGTCACTCAAATTCGCGATGACAATGAATAGATTTCGGGAAACACATGTGAATCTTCTGGACTGGCCAGCCCAGTCTCCTGATGTCAACCCAATACAACAATTGTGGTGTATTTTAAAGTGTAAGATACGGAATCACTCAATAATGTTAAAAGAAACACTAAAAATGTTTTAAAACAAGAATAGCAGGAGATTTCTATGGAAGAGTGCGGCTAAAGACCTCAAGCCCGTTAATAACGGACATTAAAAAAGTTGCCTTCATAATTACTTTAGAATGGGATGGAGCCAGATATTTTAACACATTTTTAATACATTTTAAACTTGACATAAGGAAGTAAGTAAGAAATGAATACTAATGAAAGAGAATAAGAAATGAATAATAATGAATGAATACTATGAGTAGCTTCCTTGCGAAAAAAACAATTAAAAACTTGTTTTACCTCGATCCGTGTACATGTAAAAATCGAGTTTTTTTCATCCCGAAAGAAAACATTCACCAAAAGTGAAACAGTTATGTAAGTAGGTTCAAGGACTCCAGGAAAATGTTGACATCTCTTGAAATCACATTATTAAAATATGATCTGCCACTTTTTGAAAGTCTGGGGCAACAGCAAAAACAACGATACTCGTCCAAAATGATGGTTTTTTTCCTATTAGTTTCAATCTCCTACTTAGGCGGAACGGTAGATGAAAAGCTATGTTGGGAAAATCAGATCACAAATTTGAGTGCGAGAACTAGAAAGCTGGTGTATGTATTTCTTCGGCTACGCAATATTCTGTCTCCAAGACAACTATAAGAATGGTATACATGGCTTTATGTCAGAGTATTTTGTCCTACGATAATCTGGATAAATTGACAAAATCGCAGAAATTATTATTGAGAGTGATACACAGGAAAAACCGGTGTGATCCATCTACCTTGTTATTTTCTCAATTTCATGTGCTATCGGTTAAACAGATCGTCACTAAGAACTCAAAACAAATTGTACACGAGAACGTCCAAGAGTGTCAATTATGTAATTCCGTCAGTCGGGACAACATTTGTCCGAAGACAAATATTCTACATAGCCGCAACACTATATAATTCCCTAAGTAAAAACATGAAACTTTATGCTACTCGCTAAGGGTTATATAAAATCAAATAAACTGCTATGCAATGCAAAGTATTCTTCCTGACAATTCAAACATTTTTTTATTCTATGAAGCCATTGGGAAAAGCAGTTGGCCCAGTCATCTATAGAGGCCTCCTCAATGGCTACTCGGAACGCTATCACCGCAGCGCCGCTTCTGGGGTCCTCAAACGTATACCTCGAAGTTTATCCGTAATTTTGGAAACAAAAAGAAATCGCAGAGCGCAGAAATCGGTCCGGACTGTTTGGTGGTTGGTCTATATGCAGTCGGATCTGGGGAAAACCTTCGGGCGGCTATGGACGGTTGATGTATTGGTCGGTTTACTGGCCTTGCTTAATTGACCGATAACGGGGGGGGGGGGGGTGTCTGCATGCGTAAATCGACCAAAGACGCGGGGGTAGATCGGAA
>JAOPUG010000384.1:20871534-20884355 GCA_027564375.1 Micropterix facetella | reverse complement strand
AAATCGATGTTACTGCAAGTTTAATGTTTATATTTCATGTAAAAAATATCAAAATTAAAAAATACATGCAATAATAAGTAATATTTAATAGTGAATATGGATGAAACTTGCACTTTTTATATAATTTTTTTATGAAGAAAAACTTCTAAAATTCTGCGATAGTCATTTACTTTATGACTATTGCTAAAATGCCTTACTATTTTTTGAGCTTCATAATCCTGCTGTTTAGCGTGAAAGATGGGTTCAAAATAATCAGTTTTGCTCCCTGATTTTTCCCCCTCAAATTTTCAATCCTTTTTGAAAAATCTGACATAGCTATGTACTTTAGTAAGGTACCCTTAGTTATTATATTTATTTTCAGTTGGCTAACATCATCAGTTAGTTAACTATCGTGACGGTTTAAAAATTGTCAAAAAATATAATCGTCGATATTTACATACATCGTCGTAGATATTTCATCGACCTCGATAATTATATGACGTGTTCAGGGGTAGGGACCCTCCCTATCTCCACATTTCTATTCGTCTGATTATGGTCATGCTTCTTCATCTAAAATAATATTCTTCGGGCTTTCTCTATGTTTTTTTCTGATCTTGAATGCTAATTCCTGGTTTTCTAGAGAATGACTTACGTACATTTAGTCTTCTGGGTGTTGATCTTCAGATCCATGCTTTTTCCTACCCATTGAAGTTATCTACGAAGGTTTTGAGGTTTTCAATTGAATATGTGTTTTTTATTTTGAAGCTGGAGGAGATTCGCCCAACAACCTTCGTACCTCGATGATAAATTTAGGACATCGCAATGTACCTAACTATATCATTCGATACCAGGATTATATTAACATTCTTACAAACGATTTTACTGTAAATTATATATGGATAGGTAGCCAAAGACTCAAAGTACTATATAGATAAACACAGATCAGCAATATATTCTATGTATCGAGAAGACTCTAAAAAGGTTTTGCTTGCGCGGACTATAATACTCGCTATAAAAATATAAAATGAAAAATCTTTCGTTCATTTCGAAGCAGAGTTGAATACAATTAAACACATTGGAAACCTTTCAAAGTTCACTAAGTTTTTACTAAAATTCGCCAAAAATTAATAAATTTTCAACCTTTTTAGAGGATTCATCAATTTATTAATTCATAAATTGACACTGGGTTAAGCTAAATTTAAAAATTGGAAGCTGAGAAAAATTATAGCCATGTTGGCTCGTTTGTATCGATATTTCTTTTCGTATTTTTCATAGATATAAAAGAATATTAAATAAAACTCTAGTCACATTAAACTCTACAGTTTTATCTTATAAATTTAATAATAGTTATATTTAAAACTTTCTTTAATAGTCTTTTTTATTTGGTTATGTGATGTGATGTTTAGGTTAGTACTCCTCCTTAAGAGAAAAAAAGACTAGTCAACTAGTTAGTCATTGTCTTCAATTATACTAAAAATCATCATCGTCTAGTTCTAGCTTGACAAATTAATGGCTGCGAAAAAATTGCTCAATTACCGCATTGACTAGCTGGTAATTTCGCGTAATCAAAAGCGGCGTCAATGGTGACAACGCGAAGGCGTCTGGCTACAATTCATTTGTTAAGTGGTGATAATCCTAGAAGGTACTTCTATGGTAGAGTCGTCAATGCCTGGATACTATAATAGGCATTGTATTGATTCAAGCTTCCTGTATTTCAATATGTGAATTGAGAGCAGTTTTTATTATGGTATGAAATATTGATGCCTTCGTTTTTTCGCGTCCATGTGATGCATCCACGAAATGCGCAGCATAGCTGTAAACCCATATTTCAAAGGCCCCCAGTTTCTTGCTCAGGGTCTGGGTGAGGTCCACTCTTTAATTTCACAGAAGAGGGTAACGTAGCACCCTACCTATCGTATATTAAGGTGCAGTAATAGGTCAAATAGGTCACGGCTTAAATAAAGTTTCTCTTTGAAAAAAAATAGCCAGAGCAAATTCAATTCTTATCTTATTTCCTACATGATTATTGCCTGCTCATCTAGGTAGCATTTCTCAACTAATTGTTTGACCTATTCCGAGCCCAAATTATGCGGTAATTCTAGACTGTATAGGTGCCTATTTCGTTTTTCTGCTGCTGTCATTTTCGCTTTGAGGTTGGATTTATATAGGTAGGTACCCTCTCATGCTGGTATCATTTTCTACATTTCTCTGATATTTGGGATCGCCTGCGATGCATTCGAATTTTATCGTTTTTTACTTGAATTTATCAAACCTCTCCCATACTCAAATACCTATGTCCTTATCACGCGTTATCTAATATGCAGCGTATGATAGACCACGTTATGAAATAGGTCGGTGACTTCAGCGTACTATGTTGATTAATTGTAATTGTTGGTATAATGCCATATTAATCTATTTATAATAGTGATATCAATGAGTTTGATATCGATTCCGTGGCTTGGCACACGAGACCATCATTGTGATTGTCAGCTGTTACTTAGTAAGAGTGTAGTATGTTACTTAGTAGAAATAGGTTTGCCGAAAAAGGTATGTAATGTCGTATTTAAGTAAAAACAACGGGCAGGAAAATATGTAAGTAAGACATGGCCAGGAGATGATGCTTCTATTGTAAAGAAGCCTGGCGTACACAAAATCTAATAAGCAGGAAGAATGGCCGTTGGCTGTTGCCCACAAACACGCAACACTTTTCAGGATTTTTTAAAGAAATAAAATGGCACGTAACTAATTTTGTACGATGCATGACCTAGTTGGCAGATTTCACCTAAAACAGATTGTGTGTACTGCATAGTATTTTAAACTTATATAAAGTTATATAAATCTCAATAAACTAATGCGCGCATCACAATCGTCGTGGAAGGAAATCAACACTCAACTCATATTACATCACTAGTTGATTGAGGAGGCCAACCCACATGACTAGCGAGGGTAGGTGCGAGCGAGATGCCGCTTTAACGGGTGTCTGCAAGCGAGTGGGATAGACAGCTGACATGAGTGAACAAGCGATATAGTTTTCCTTGTACAGTTATGTGTGGCTTTCTCAAATTCTTCGTACCTCAAGGTCGTGGTCGCTTAGAATTGAACATGTGTTGAGTAAAATTTAAGTACGTTTCAATATAGGTATGAGAAAAAATTGTACATCATCATTTGTATACTAGCAAAATGAACAGCACTGTATCAGCAGTCAAAAACATATTTAAAGTTAACAAGTTTAAAAATTCAATATTAGGCAGCCGGGAGTCTACGGAAACCAAAAAATATCGGCAAGTGGTCTACGGGCCATAAAAGTCTGAAATATGACTTTGTACTAGGTTTTCGGAACCTTTATATTAGAAAAGTTTTAATGTACTACCATGAGGAGTGTGAAAAATACAGTAACATTTCAAGGACTATACAATATGTCCACAACACTTGTATTAAGAAACCAATCTATTTTACTACGTTTTTTAAAAAAAAAACATATGAACAGTCATTTTCAATCCGCCGTTTAGCAAAGCCAGTAGATCGTCAGATATTGACTGCTAGAAAGTGGACGGTATCATCCGCATATAGCCGTTTAGACTAATTGACTTCTAATCCAACGGAACAATCGAGTGTGTCTTCCATTACAAACCTCGGAGACCGATTGAAGGCCTATATCTTGGAGGGCCGAAAGGTTAAGCCTTTTTAGCTTAGTGTTAATCCGACGCTACACATTTTGAAAGCCTCGACTATTTAGCACATTGCTTCGATCAGTCCATTGATGAATATTGCTAAAGAAGTGTAGAGAATTCGGAGAAATTAAGTCGGAGAGGAGTGCTTTTCATCTTAAGATGACTTACGTGGTATTACTCTGGGAAAATTCTATTGAGTGCCACTGTTTATTTGTTCAGCAAAAAAGGCACCCAGAATCATTTACATACTCAGTAAAGGCAGGCACTGTTAAACACTTTTCTGAAAATCCGCAATGACACTAGTCCTAAATATGCCTACCGGTGCTTAATTTTTTATTAGTAAAATGTGCCAAATTATGAGCTTCACTCCAATTGCCATAGTTACATTATATTCCCGAAAGTGGGGCACGTCAAATATTATCAGTCATTTTACAGCTAAACCTCAAAATGTTCAACGAGTTACCTCCTACAATAAAAAAGTTTGAAGAATCATCATTTGAAAACTGCATAAAGATGAATCTCGCCAAACACGCTTTTTGGCTTGTCCGTAGTACTACTGAGGACGGGCCATGTAATCTGATGCATGCTGTGCGTTTGTTTGTCCGTATGCCCGTGGACTTCTCGTGGACTGATCATCACCAAATTTGGTATGCAGCCTCTCTGGGTGACCCTAAGCACCACCAGGTGGCAGCAAATTCGACTCGAGTCCCGCAGATCCTGCTGTAGGTGCATCTTGGTTTACTTGGCATGGGGGAGGATCTGACCAATAGGTAGAGCGTATATCAGTATTTTTGGAATCATGGTGAAGAGAAAAACTTATTGGAATAGGCTTTAAGTCATTTGGGTGGTGCTGCAAGTGTATACTAGAGGATAATCTGACCAATAGGTAGAGCAAGCATACCGTAGGTATATGGGTATTTGTATGAGAAGTTTACCTCACTGATTTTTAATTCTATTCTTTTTAAAATCTACATTAAAAGTGTTAGTGCTTGTATTACATTTAATAATAATAAACATAGTCCACCAAGTGGCAGCTTCTCGTACATACACGGTATTTAGCCACTATGTAGAGACCGTTGAAAGAGAGTGTATTGCCAAGTTGTGCCTGCTGTCTGCTCGATTCGTTCACTAAAATTCGCACTTTGAAGTGTTTATATTGGTGCGGTGCTCTGCCTCGTGTGTGGTAACCCTCATAAACACTCTCACATGGCATGTCATGTTCATAAACAGCTGAAAAAATGAGCGTTTCATTGTAAATTGTGAGGTTTTATGGCACCGCGACGACAGGCGAACGCATCATGCGGTCAAGCGCGGCGTTGCAGTTGATACTATTCACAGGGCTTGTGCGTACCTCGCTATTTGGTATAAGGTATGGAATATACAAATTATTATGTCAATAAAATAGCCTAAATAAAACTCTAGAACAAGTATACCAACAAAAAATATTATTACATATTAATATGTAATAAATAATATTAAAATAGAATTTTGTTTTTCCTTCGTCCTTATTACCCTTTAGTGTATTTATGGGTAGGTACACAATAAAAGTAATAGTAGTAGAATAATAAACATCTTTAATTGCACTGAAACAGAAATAAAGTTAGGAAAACAATTGTTTAAGGCGACGCCGCATGTAACCGGCGCAAAATTGTAATTTTAACCTTTTTTAGAAGGTCCAAGTAGAAGGCGAGGAAGAACATAATAGAAAAGGGAACTAATTTTTTTTTGGCGCACATTTGGGTAGTAAGTTACTAGTGCGATCATAGAGATATTAATTGTAATTGGTTACATAAGCGATAAGGAAAACATGAACACAACCCATACGATCATTCTAGACGAATACGCAACTATACGCCTGTATCTGAGAATACGAAATACACTGCCTTTCTTTTTTTTTGAGTCATAACTGACGTTTTCTGGCAACTAAACTACTTTCAATATTGATGCTAAAATGATAAGATAAAATATTACACATAGATGAAGAAAACATATGTCCGATATGAATATAATATAAATATAAAAGAAATAAAAGGGATAGTTGTATATGAAGTACATACACGATATATACCTCTATAAATATATTAGATTATTCTGTGAAACAATTCTATTTCAGTCTTTAAACGAGCTACGTCGTCAAGGAGATATTTTTTAAAGAAATTGTCTCAAATCTGTACATTTTGATTTTCTTTATTGATCATCTAAACTTTAGATGATAAATAAAAAAATCCATTTCCATTCTTTATTGAAATGTACTTAAAATTTGCACGGCGTATGTTCATTTCTAAATGAACATGACCGTGAAATATGTACCATTTAAGGAAGCGACACCTAACTAGACAAGTAGCACCATCTCGCTTACTCATTCATGTGATCCATCTATCATACTCGCTTACACAGACACCCATTGAAGCGGCGCTGCGTATTCATAAATCTCTCCTGCATCTTCCCTCGTTAGTCATGAGAGTTGGCCTCCTCAATCAACTAGTGATGCGATTTGCGTTTTAAGTGTTGATTTCTTTCCACTATACTTGTGACACACGCGTTTGTTTATTGCGATTTATAAGGGTTTAAAAGACTATGCTGTACACACAATCTATTTTAGATATAATAAGACATTTACGGAATGGCTAAATGTTGATAATGACATGCCTAAATGTGATCCCCTCACGTGTTCCACACCATTTATATCGTGTGCACAACTAATATTTTTCCTGCTGACATGGACCCCTATAAGGCGAATTCGACCCCTGGGGATCTATATATACCAATTTGGCAATCACTGATCTAAAGTATTGAAAAAAATTGAGCGATGAAATACAACTGTCTAAGGACAAAGGTTGTATGTACGTGACGAAGTATATAGTTCGTCCGTTCCGGAATTCTTGTTGATCTTTATTGTTAACTTCGAGAAAGCTTCTTTAATGCCATGTAGAAAAATATTAAGGCTTGTTTCACGAACAACTGACGAATATCTAGAACTTTTGATTCCTTGAATAGTGGGCTAGAGTCATAGTGTGGATGTTAACTGGAAGTAACCCTCAATAACAATTTCTGGATTCACAGGCTCCACATGCAATGACACCATGCGGCCATAAGCTTTGGCAAGGCGCCATGTACATCATTTTTAACGTCGGTTTTGCTAGAATATTGCGTAGTTAGCGAAATACGTATACCAACTGTCAAGAGCGCGATGCAAGTTCATTTAGTTGGTTCTTACAGGTTAAGTTGATAACTGGTACTGCTATTACAGATAGCTTCTAAACTGCATTCTACGTCGCTCAGTCATTGTAGGGAACGAAGACGCCCGTGAAGACTTCTCATCTGGGGTATAATTACGACCGTTAAACAAAGTCGTCTTTTGTGATAGCGCGTTCTTAACAATCAGTTCATTATTCCAGGTTTTAGTACAATTTATTCTAGGAAAACGCAAACAAGTTCACTGTTTGCATTATCAATTTTATGTTATCACATTTAGATAATTTTTTATTTGATATAACAAGTGTTTTTTTTGTTGCAATGTTGCTTTATTTAAATATAGGTTAATTATTATTATTTGAAATAAGGACAGGACATCTTGACCTACGAGATATTCGTACTTGACACTCGTGCAACAAAGACATCAACTATGCATTCATTTCACTCTTGGAAATAGTGCAGTTTCGCATGCAGGTAGTTATCGGGGCTATGTTTTTGTGCAAGAATTTAAAAAGGTGAAAGTTATCGCGGTTGTTTGACATTACGAATAAGATTAAACTAATTTACCGCGCATGTTTGTAACCCCCGACGTTTCGGCGATATTGCAACCGCCATTGTCCAGAGTAGACTGGACAACGGCGGTGGCAACATCGCCGATGACTATTCTGGACAACGGCGGTTGCAACATCGCTGAAACTTG
Organism: Micropterix facetella; assembly: GCA_027564375.1. Lineage (NCBI taxonomy): Eukaryota > Metazoa > Arthropoda > Insecta > Lepidoptera > Micropterigidae > Micropterix > Micropterix facetella. Next base: position 20,876,810 of record JAOPUG010000384.1, on the reverse strand, counting down.
GCTGTTTACAAACATCACGCGGACAAACTCGTTTTATTTTATTCATAATTTAAAAAGGTGTTTGATGTGGTGTAGCACTTACCTACAGGAAGACGTTAGAAAGGTGACACTGAGCTTAAAATGATAGAACATACATAAGAATTTGTAAACTATTTACAATATACAAAAGAATGCGGTTACAGTTTTAATGAAAACTGATTTTTTTTTGTAACAAAAACTTTATTTTTAAATTATTGTTATTATTAATCATTAAAATTAGCGTACTCTCGATAATTTGTGCATATAATTATACGTCGGCAAATATTTAATATAATTACATAATGCATTGCATAATAAAATAACAGGAAAAGTAGCGAGATAACTCGGCAAATTGGCCCGTCCTGTGGTTGGTAATCCCTGACAACCAAAATGGCTTAATAAAACCTATTCTAATAGTTTCTCTTATCACCACGATTCCAATAACTACCCATTTACGCTATGCTTGTTCTGCCTATTGATCAGATCCTCCTCCAGGCCAAGTAAACCAGGATACACCTGCAGCAGCACCCAAATGGCTTAAAACAAAAAATATCTATTTACGCTATATTTGTTCTACCTATTGATCAGACCCTCCTCCAGGCCAAGTAAACCAGGATACACTTTAAGCAGCACATACGGGACTCGGATCGAATTTGCTGCCACCTGGTGGTGCTTAAAGTTCTTTAGAGTGGCTACATATCAAATGTGGTGAAGATCGGTCTACGGGAAGTCTTCGGACATACGCACACACATACGCGCAAACGCACACACTCACAGCATGCATCAGACTATAAAAGTATATGGTCCGTTCTACATAGTACTACGGGCGGGCTAAAAAATGCATAATAAGTCTACTTATAAAGGACGGGACACCGAAATCACTTTTTTATCAAATTTTTTTTATCTGCCAATAGATATATATTCGAAATTTTATTACAAAGAGCAGTTATTATATTTATATAAAAAATCTTAGAACAAGTAATTTCGTCAATAAAAAAATCAACCATGGTTCAACTCTCCCATTGCTGTATAGCTCAAGTGTCCCCGCACTTACCCAAATAATAAATGGCTTAACAATGTAGAAATCAAAAGCTAGTTAAAATAAAAGTATATGCCAGTTAAAAAAAAAGTAGCCATTTTTTGCGGGCCGCGGCATATATTTTTTCACCAGAATCACGCACACTCACCTATGGTAGTGCGATACTGACGGTTACGTGATCTGATTATAATGTTACGTGATCTTGTGGCCGAGTCCAATTAGCGTCTATTCCAGAAAGAACGAGCCGATTCGCATGCGTTCCGATTTTTAACTTAATGGTCCAAATCTCCCATATCGGCGAGTGTGGAGCTTAAGGGGCCGCTGTTGGCTAAATAAAGCGGAATGATTCACTAAGGAAAACACCAGCGGGCCGCAATGCACCTAAAGCTTATTATTGTTTGCGCGGGTATCACTATCTTATGGCAAGCGAATTATTAGCGAGACGCAATACACCGAAAGACTATTATTGCTTGCGCGGAGTTACCATTATTCTGAAATCCCGCGTGACAAATAATATCCTTTTTGGTTTTTTAAGAGGTTATAATGAAAAAATAAAAAGAATGAAAAATATGGCTTCGTCACATTTTAAACATTAAATTGGCACGTCTTATTAATATAGTTTCAAGTTGTTTGCTCCTATATATTCCAAGAAAAATGCAAAATACGAGATTATGAGCTTTTATTTATTTTTATTCAGAAAAATATCAAATTATTGAGATTTCGCTTCGCTTCAAGACCCATATTTTTATTGTTATTTAAATGCACGCGGGAGTGACCTAAATTTGACTGTAAAATGTCTATTTTCCACAGTTTGAGAGAGGTAGTGACTTTATTGGGACCGTGCAGCTCGGACCCTAATGGCCAATTTTTTGTTGTCATGGGCCGGACTCTTGACTCAACATCCATCCGGCAGCCTCTCCGAAGAGGGACTAACCCGGTGAACTCGATATGCGGTCGGATCTGGGAGAACACGTCGGGCGGACCTGGACGCTTGATGTATTGGCGGGTCTTGCTCAACTGACGAATAGTCGAGGGCGTTTGGAAGCGTAACGCGACCTAAGACACAGGGGTAAATGTCTACCCGATCGAGCCATTGTCTACCCGATCTCGGGTGATCATCGCCGAGTAAAGGACACCACGGGTCCGCGATATTTCCGAGTTACGGAATGCCGCGTTATTACGACAGGTAGAGGTCGCCCTGTGACCAAACGGGTGGATGGAGAAATCTGTCTAAATTTGGCAGTCAGGGAGCGGGTGTCTCCGCTCAGACATCGCCGTAAGGGTTGGCCTCTGGCCGGCTGCGGCGTAGTTGGATGCGTGGGTTGGTATGTCAAAATTTTCTGCGGTAATCTCGGGGCGATATAACGACAGCGTTCGTTGAAACGCCTCGGGTTGACGGGTTCGCCCGTGATACGAATCCTTAAACCGCCTATATCAGCAAGTGTCCCATTCTCTTCTTTACCTACCAGTCATAGTAAATTCGGCATTCTAGTTGCTAGACTCCGCTTTGGTCACAATGCTTTGTTTTAGTTGGCAAACCGACTTTACATAACGGTGTTGGTTTTTTGAAAGACATAATTTTATACACTGGGGTTTAGTCTCTTTTATCGCTACAAATATTGTGACGGCGAACGTCGAAAGATCAGTTTCAGTATAAAATTCTTTCTTTGACAAGAATGCATTTACGCATGCACATTATGCTGTCGCAATAGCGACGATAGTAAACCCTGCCCTGTTTGGAGCCAGTTCCCATATTTGGCCGGTAAGTCGTTCCTCCTTATTTGGAGAGTTTGGTTTTCGCTTGTTGCTCGCCGCAACAGGGGGTTAAGGTAATGCATACGAACTGGGTCGGCTGAATCGGAGAAAAAATAAGATAGACCCTTTGGTATACAAAGACAGATTGAAAGCCGAAGGTCACGGATACTTAGGTTATCGATGAATTCTCGCTTATGGCGATTATTATCTTACCAATGAATATATGCTTACTAGATTTCAGCTAGCAAAAGTGAAACGCACCGGTATTACTACTCTTCGGCTTTCAATTTTCATGAGTGAAATCATGATCCTGCTATATATAAGGGCAAATCAGGCTATTTCAATCTTAGAGCCCGGAGATGGGAAGTCCGGTTTCTCTTTCGATTTCTCTATTTCCCTTTAGCAGTAGTAGAGCATCTTAGTAAAGACTAAAATAATGAATTAATGAATAGAATCTTTATTGCACTGCATAAAATACATACTGCGCAAATTATATTAAGAAATAATATTCGAATCAATGACAGAATAATACATAGCCAGTTCTGATAATAATAATAATAAAAACTCTATTCTTATACGAAAAGACGAGCTTATTGTCTAAGAAATATTCTAGAGCTACCCTAATATATATATATATATATTGATATTGTTGCTAACCTATATATTATATTGTATCTAACCTTATCACAGTTATCATCTTAACTTTTCCTCTGAATAGTTCTCTATAAACCCTAAACCTACGCCTGAGTATGAAGTTTAGTAATATGTACTTACCACAACACAGGAAATACAAATAAAATCGCCAAGTGCGAGTTTGATTTGCGCACTGATGGTTCCGTGTCTTCATAACACCATTGATTAAATAACACTATTAATCAATGATAACACAATGAGCTTGTAAAAGATTTTTTATATTGTTTAATAAAATAATACACGACTAAACTTAAATATTCTGTTTTTTTAACGACTTGAATATCTTCACAATAAATAGTTTAAATTTGAAAGAAAATGTCCCGCGAACCTCTGCTCAAGCTGAAGAGTTACGAGTTAGGCTTAATGCGTACCTTCATGATAAGTGTTTGGGCTTTGTGAGAAGAGAATGAGAGATTGATTCGGTAACGCCAATCACGGCCCTACCATGGATGAAGTCTAACATAGGTACCCTAGAAGTTGCTCCGAATCAACTTTAAAACAACATGTGAAGTATCAGATGCTCACAAAATGGATAGCATCCTCCGTGCTCTTGCATCGGGTAAATCTAAATTGTCGCACTAGATCTTCATTCCAGCCTTATGGGAAGAATGTAAGTGTGATATTCGCAGTTTGGGCCGCAAGGCCAGCTTGTTTTGTGGCCGGCCGGTTCAGTTTCATCCTGGAGCCTTTTAGAAGAGGTAAATCGAATGAAAGAATTCCCTCTGGCAAGTCCTCGGCGGTGCAGTCTGCAAAGCAGTGTTGTATCTGACAGATTACCCGAGGAATCTGGAAAAGTAGTTTTTATAAGAAGCGGGGTAGATGTTGACCTGGTGTCATCTACCTTTAAAAAGTCCCATTCGTCACTAGGTAAGGACTCGCACAAGTGACCTCCTAGTGGAAGGAGAAGTCATTCTAAACTGGTAAGCGAGGAAGATCCACTGGCTTGCCAGTCTCTTCGCTGTTTGAGAAAGGCCTCTGCTGGGTAGTGGCGTAACTAGACTTGTAGATGGTTATGTCCCAAAGTTTTCGCTCATCTCAGGATGAAAAGACAACAACGATCGTTATAACATCGTGGAATGGCGGGTTCGCCCGCAGTATCAACAATCTCAAGTGCCGCCTAATAGCTCTTACGCCGGATACTTTTTCTCCAATAATAGGCTGCGTTCACGACCATCTACCAGTTCTGGAGTGGAAGGAAACTAGCTGATTTTGGAGTTTCTCGACCGCTACGCGACGGGATCTCTTTTATGTAAACTGCGTACGTTCAAGTACGTTGCCTATAGGCAAGAGAAAAATGTTAATGCCTCTCACAACTTTCAGGGTATCGTTTAATAGCAGTCGGAAAAGTTTGCAATATTTTATGTTTATTTTCCTAGCTTCGAACGCAGTAACTTTAATTCTAATCCTACTTATTATATACCGCTAAATATGATTGTTCATCTACAGTTTTTTCTTAATATCTATGGTGGACTGAGCTGCTGCCGCTTTAGTCTGTCGGAGTCCGATCATGCTAGTATTTGTGCCGGTATATTAAAATTAGGTCAATGAACCTCAAAACCCAAATAACAATAAATATAAAGCATTCATTAAGAGCGTGTCTCAAGGATATCAAAACATCAACATGGAAAAATCTATATCCGTTACTTTTAAAATAAATTAATTTATAACTATGTTAAATCAAACTTTGTTAGTTTCAAACTACGAGGGCGGTTTGATAAGTCAGTGACTTTTTGAATTTCCCGCGCAGTTACTTCAAATGCAACAGTGCTGC
>JAOPUG010000384.1:20799862-20810077 GCA_027564375.1 Micropterix facetella | reverse complement strand
GAGCCTCCAAGGAAGAGAAGAAAATATTCCAACGGCCAAGGATAAAATCAGAGGATTCCTTACAACACTTCGTTTGTGGTCAGGGTCTTTACTACAAAAAAAGCGTATGAATCTTTCCCCTGCGTTCAGAAGATTCTAGAAGAAATTGCAACGGACCAATCGTCGGTAGAAAGTTCTCGCATTCCGTGCATGATAAAAAGCTTGCATAATTTGGAAGAGAAACTATTACGTCACTTTCTAGAACTGGACTCTGAAGCTGCCAATGGCTAAATATGGGCACTAAATATTTTTTTGGATATGTCAGGATAGCTGGCTAATCTGTCATTCATGAAGATGAAAGAAAATATTAAAGATTTAGCTGCTGACGGCATCCTTAAAATGGAATTCAATTCGAAAAACGATTGACATCTCTTGGATGAAGAGAAGAGAAGCTTTAAAATTGTTAGTGCTATTCGCCACTTCCTATCTATGTGAACTAAACTTCTCTTCAATGGTAAATATAAAACCCCTGAGTAACACTTGGCGACCCCCCTGGGGTTCACGAGCCACAGGTTGAAAATCACCGGTCTACATTAGTCCATTGAAGTGTAAGGCATAACATAATTTTCTATTTTGTCTGCTTTTTCTACTTTTACTACTTTACCTTAATATATTAAAACCTTAATTATAATCTTACCTTAACACTAGCTTAATCTAGGTTTGTTTTGTAAAAAAACACCAAATCAAGAGAGCTGCTATAACACAGCTCACGCCGTTATCTAAATTAGCTCCCGCGGGCATCCGCTAGTTGGCGATAACTGTGTTTTTTTCCGAAAAAAATGTAGCATAGAGAAATACCGCTGACCGGCATTTTCTTCTCACCGCCATTCCCCCATCTTACCTTACGATATCGTCTGTTTAATTGGCCAATATTATGTTTTAGCACATTTAGAAACTTCCACCATACACTTATTATGGAAGGAGCGGCGCTCGTCGACGAATCTATTAGTTAGACATTGCATGAGTCACAGGCACAAGGGCTAGGTCACGTCGGCAGGGGTAGATTATTATCTACTTAATGGTAATTCTATTTCTAGTTAGCAGTTTCTAGAGTTACACTTGTCATTTGTATATTTTAATAGAGGAAGTCGGAGAAATAAAGCTGCGATGAATCTGCTACACAGGTAACGCAATTGACTATATTTTTTGGTATCTGTCTGGCCTGTTGTGGCATTAGCACAACTTATAATTATACCCTTTAAGGCGACTACCAATGTGAGCCAGCGTTTTATTTTACAGTTTTTAAAGTCAATACCATTCCGTGACACCTTGATATTGCGGTAATAAAAAAACTGATTATGAATCTTTAAATCCTTGCCGAGTTACATACGGAGTCAGTTTTTCGATATTTTCTTTCCTTTATTACGAAATTAAAGTCTGTATTGGTTCGATGCAAATATGATTCTTTACTTAAGACAAAAAAATAATAGAAACAGTAATCATTTGTTATACGATGTTTTATTAGTAATTTTGAACTATTCTCCTGTAAAAAAATACATACATACGGTACGGAGAGAGATGAAAAATATCAAAATTGTATGGGGCTTAGCTTTTCGTCTTTCCTCTTATAATACAGCCAAAGACGTTCAATAAACAAATTAATGCATCTGTGAAATTTTATGCGTCTCATCTTTTTGATAAAGCGTATACATAGATATAGGATAACCATATTTGGAAGAAGTATATATAAGAGCCTAGCAGCATCTACAGGTACTACATATACTACAGGTGGTTTGCAAATGAGTTGCTGATAATACATTATTTCTAAATTTTCATGAAAATCAACAATCATAATTTTTATTTTTAAATTGTCGTTTCCATTCTCTTGCAGTTTTTTTGCGCTTCATTTTTGGCGACTTCTTCCTTTCTCTTCAATTATTGTGAAAGCGAGGCAGATGTTTGCGAGTACCGTGGCCACTTTATGAGGGTTATTTTGTTGGAATTAGTAGAGGGCGCGGGCGAGACACGCCCTCCGATCCATGTCTGCACGCGGCGGCGTTCGTCCTTCTCCTGTGGCAGTGAAACGCTTGCCGCGGCATTTAATATGGGCGCCGGCGGCGGTTCTTTGACCCCACCGTCTATTATTGGACCTACCGTGCTGTACTGATCCATATTGCTCTACTCCACCGCTACCAGTCCTGCGCGACTATAACAGGGTTGATACACGGTTCCCGCAATATTTGTTGATCCGTCGAATCCGATACCTACTACCGCAAAGAATCGGAGGGGGCTGTGTCGTCTATACAGCGTTTCCTGAACTGGATTTCGGTTCCTGCTAGATCTCCAAAAGGGTTCCGCGAATTTCTTCCCTACAACTTGCAAAGGAAAAATATATTGCAAAGGAAAAATATACTACTGAGATGCAAAATATAATATACGTTAAATTTTTCAAAATTCAAGTAAAATTGACAGTTCACCGGTCCTGAAAAATAAATATGAATCTGATCTACTATATTTTGGATTGGAATGAGACACGAATACTCATGACTAGTTCAAAAAGCTATTATGATTTTACTTCCTAATTTTACCAACCATATATCGACGAGAACATTCATATTTATTATAAATAGATTAGAAACCTTCCAGAGTTAAGATTTAAATGCGCAGCACTTATCAATAGAATACTGAAATAATTTGGAAGGTGGAAAACCCATAGGTTTGTCAAACTTCGTCCCATATGATATTTTTTCCTGCATGTATTAATAATATATTAGGATGTTGAGCATTGCCTAAAACAACTACCTGAACTGAGCAAGTAAATCATAAGAGATCCATTGTGCCACTTCTGTAATGACGCCCTTAATGAAGAGGAGTTACTGTCTGTAAGGAGTTCAAATGTTACGTCAGAGATTAATCTCATGACGTTTCAAATTTTCTTCCGCTTTAATTGCAATGAAAGAACAAGCTCTCCAAAAACTTTGTGTGGTTGGTAGTGATTCTTTCTTTGCTACAATAAATACAATAAAAGGAAAAAAAATATGAAATTCAGATGATTTTTAGTCCATGAAATCGACGTTTTCTTTCATTTCTGTTTTGTAATTGTACCGAAGTAATTGTTTCGCTGTTTTGTTAATAAGTGTCTTGAATTATTTACTTGTAAATGCTTGATATAATATTATATCCAGCTAATGATGTCTATATCTACGTTCCTACCTGTCTATACTTTTTGTAATATTTTTTAAACAATCAAGATTTTTCTCTTCAGATTATTATCGCTCACTTAATTCTTTATATATATATGACTTAATTTGTGTGCTTTTGCTTACGTGACATGACAGTTAGCTAGTTTCGATATATAAGCCTCCGACTATGTAAAATTCCTTCAACAGAATTTTTTTATATCGACTGCAGCACTCTAGGATCTTGTAAAACTTTGGCAACCGCTGGTTACAGAGTAATAGATGATGTACGTGACAATGTGAGAGAAGGGAGAGACTCTGTGGGTTCGTAAGAGAAGAGAGAGACTATTCGCCTGTAGAATTAGAAGTTTATAGTAAAATATTGAAATAATTGAAAACGTACCAAGAAATGGCTTAACTTCCAACTTCTTATTTTGATTGTGCAACTTTTCGAAGATATGATATTTGTATAGAATTTTTATTGCAATTTGACCATGAAGGAGAGTGAGAGGGTTCACAACGTTTCTTCTTCATTTTCTTTTGAGTGCACAAGTTTTCGAAGATATGATATTTCGGACAGAATTTTTATTGAAAAATCGGGGAATTCATATTAGCAACAGAGGTCAGCATGGTAACCGTATCTTATCACATGTTAATTAAAATTAAACGTATTTAGTATTAATGCTAATTCCACCACTACTATGTACTATGGTCCTGACACACATAGCGACTTTTTGCTTGTTTATTTGTTTCGACTCTTTAATGTGAAATTTAATGACGGTCGAGTTTATTATCATACGACAATCTCTTACAATTCACCCCACTATGAAGTGTTCATATTTATGTGTGCATGTGACGTGTATTTACGTGTGTGTCTTGTTATTGCATTGGGTCGACAGAATTGAACATGCTATTCCGTTAATTTTATCCCAAAATAGTGACCCAGCCGGGAATAGAACCTGGAAGCTTACATTCTAAGATCAAGCGACTTAACCACTGTGCCACTAGTGACTTGCATTTTTTCACTCAAGCTAGCCCAAGCTTTCATTAGATGAGCACATTTAACGCATTTGGTCAGGACTACCCAAATCTTTCCTATGTATTCCATTAAAGATTCTGAATTCAGTATACTGAGAAAAATATATAATTGCTCCTTACATTACCATTTTGTCAATACAGTTATATATAGAAAAATGATGTTCCAATCGTAATTTTGTTGAATTACAAGTAATTTTGTTGAAAATTTACTTACTCGATTATGTATCAACATGTTCTTTACGGGAATTACGAAAATAACGGAAAATTGTAGCTTTAACATGATTCATGTGTCCGACTAAGACCGTACATACACTACTACATGCTATCATTATAAGGGCGAGATCCTGGGCATTACGTTTTGTTAGGTCATCATTTCGGAATTAGCAACAAGAGAATGTTGCTAAATATTATTATATGCAGAGACATGGTAACTACACCATTACGCGACATGTAAATTCATACGTACCAACCACAGTCCGAGATCCGTAAGTAATTCCTTTTGAAACATTCTTATTTCCGTGTGACATGGTAATTAAACTATTACGCGTCACGTACATTCAAACGTACTAACCATATTGGAAGGTGTCACATGCTACAAGCGAACCCGCCAACGAAATATATCGGTTTCTCGCCCAGAGATGAACGCAATGTCTTTGTGGACGAAGACGATCCACTTATCCAGTTCCACCTCAGCCCATTAGAGTCCAACTCCTCACCGCAAGGCACTGGGAATTTTCAAGCCCAGTGAGGCATCCTCGCATCCTCACTCCGAAATGTGGTCAGATTTCTCCGATCTCCCATCTGGTTGCAGGTTCGAAGTCGCTTGCGCGTTCTTAAACCTTAAGTAAGCGGCAATTCCTCACTGAAATATGTCGCGGATACGAGACGCCCTTTACTCGGATTGCCACCCGAGATCGGGTGGTCAACGTATCGTTTCTAAGGGTAGGTAGGTTAAGGTATCTATCTAAGTACCCCCGCTTTCTTAGGTCGCATTATGCTTCCAAACAGTTGAGCAAGGCCGGTAAACCGACCATTACATCAACCGTTCAGGGCCGCCCGAGGTGTTACTCCAGGTCCGACCGCAAAGCGGGTTTGGCAGGATTAGTCCCTCTTCGGGGAGGCCGCCGGATGGGGGTTGAGCTGTAAATCGGGCCGACCAGGTGTAAACAAAGATGGCCATATGGCCCGAGCTGCACATGCCCCACTAGGCCCCAACTTTGGGAATTTGTCTGAGAAAATTCCAACTGAGCGCGCTAGTTTATTACAACTTGAATTGACGGACAAAAAACAATCTCAATAACGTACCTACGCTGGGTTCGTTCCCGGCACCTGTTGCCAACAAGTCGAACTGTTAGACCACTCAGCTAAGCAAGAATTCTAAAGATAGATAGCTTAAGGTATCTAACTACCCCCGCTTCCTTAGGCCACATTGCGCTTCCAAACTCCTTCGGCTATTCGTTGTTGAGTAAGGGCCGGCAGACCAACCGAGTGCATATGCCGCATTACCGGGATACACTCGGATCAGATCAGTCGATGGTTGCCAAGCAAAGGCCAGTATGACGACCAGTACTTAGACATCCAGGGTCGCCCGAGGTCTTCCCCTAAATCAGCCGCCATGCACAACTGGTTCATCGGTTTCGTCCCTCTTCGAGGACGCTGCCAGGTAGGTGTTGAGCCGTAAGTCTGGCCGACCGTGATAGAGTTTGGCCATTCGGATCCGAGCTGCACGACCCCATTAGACTCCATGTACCAACCACAGTCCGAGATACATACTTAATTCCTTTTGAAGCATTCGTATTTCCGTGTATTACAGCGTTATATTATTCTCCATGTAATGAGAGATGTCGAATGTACATTTATTCTTTTTGCCAACCCTGTCTTGAGTTAAATTCGTACTTCTTTGGGCAACGAATGTACCGTTCGCGTAGTAAGCCCTGACGCGGGCACGTTTTCAATTGAAATGATGAACGTATGTGCAATTGTACTTGATTTAGATGTGTGAATACGAGTAGTTTACAACTTCTAGGTGCTATCCTTTATAGTTTGCCATCTAGCACTGCAAAATCGCGCGCACCAACATTAATATAATTTCGTACTCAATTAGTATCATTCATAATTTTAGGATTAGGACGCTCGCCCATGAGTGTTAAATGTCCAAATCAAGAAATCGCTCTTTTCATCAAGAAATCCCAAATAACTCATCTCTGAATGCCAATCCGTTGTTCAAACGAAATAATGTTTCTAATGCATCTCCGGCGTCTCCAAGCATCCAACTCCAAACGTCTACAGCTTTACACGTTACGTGATCAGTCAGTGAGCCAGCGATGTGCGTAACTAACGTCTCATGAATAAAACTTGAGTTGATTTATTATTTCGGCCAATCAAATTGTTAAAGTCATACGAAAAATATAACAAAATTAAATAATACAAAAAGGCTTTTCTCGACTTTTCATGTCTTGAAATCCATCTAAACATAAAAAAAAATGTGTCTGAATGTGTGGATGTCTGGATGTGCGGATGTTACAATAAATGATAACTCGAGTAAACTACGTCCGTTTTAAAAAGTTCTTTCGCAAATGGATAGTAATTGTCAATGCTCAGGGCCCAGTTGATTTTGAGCTCCTTACAACCTACGTTTGGCATACAATTTACCCTCATAAAATCAGTTTTTTGCATGTTTAAAGCTTAACACGGTATAAACAGTGGAAATTGCGAAAAGACAAGTTACTGGCCATGATGAGACGTCATAATCACATCGAACGGGTCACTATCAACCACACAAAGTTTTTGGAGAGCTTGTTCTCTCAGAGCAATTAAAGCGGAAGAACATTTGGGACGTCATGGGATTCATCTCTGACGTAACATTTGAATCATTTCCAGACAGGAACTTCTCTTCATTGAGGAGGTAATTACAGGAGTAGCACAATAGATTTCTTATAGTTTATGTGTTCAGTACAGGTAGTTGTTTTTGACTAATCTGAACATCCTAATATATTATACATACATACAATAAGTTTGACAAACCCTTGAGTTGACCCCCCGCCAAGTTTGTGTTTTGAACAGTTATTAATAAATCAACTCGTAAGTGTTGTTCATATTAATTATATTAAAAGGATATAATTAATATGAATACCTGATAAATTTTAACAAAACTAGATATGCTAGTTCTGCAGTTACAGGATGAAATTAACGATACAGCGCTATTAATGCAACGCGTGCAAAATAGCACTGAATCGTTGCAGAAAAAACGGGTAGTAATATTAAAACGTACTTGTGAAATGGAATTCTTACTACTTTCGGCTGCTTCTTAGGGGTATTCTTGCAATTTCTCGATACACAAGAAATCATTCTGGTGTGGAAACACGACGAAGTAGAGATGTTAATCGCACGACTGTAAGCTGCTGTCTGACTATATGCCTTTCACGAAGAAGCCATCTAACTTCTTTTTCGCTGTTTAGCTGCCGACGGCCGATGCCAAGTCTGTATATTAATATGTCAATGATATTAAGTTTAATTGCTGTTTATATAGCTTGTTTAAAAATACGACCCTCGGACTCGGACTACCTTTTTCATACAATGGTAGCCGATAGTGAAGTGATGGGAGAAACAAAATAACCCCGATTTTTTCGCAATATATGTAATTTCATGAAACACTATCGGAATACTAGATTTGTGCGGGAAGTTCGTATAAAATTGAAAAAAATATTTTATATTCAATCGGGTAATATACTATTGTCCCCATCGAAATACTCCTCCTGAGAAAAAAAAAACACTCTCACCGACACCGACGCCGTTTTCACTACTGGAATGATAATTGGAAGCCCTTCGTTATAAGGCTCTTCAGCCGCCCAGTCGTTGCTGCTTTGATGTCCACCACGTTCCCTAAATGTCGCCCCCGATTCATCCATCTTGCATTTTGGGGGGAGGAAAAAATCGCAAGGGGCCAAATAGAGCGAATACGGTGGAGGGAGGGGGTGTTCAGTCACGGTAATCGAGTTTTGGACCAAAAACTCACACACATTAAGTGAAGTGAGGGCAGGGTCATTGTCGTGTGGAGTATCGACCGTCCCCCTGCGCCAAAATTCGGTCGAAAGCGGGCCCCTCGAGCTTGAGATGTCTAAACACTCCGACGTATGTAGACTGTCTGGCCAGGAGGGACCAATTCTAAGTGAGTGTCTTCAATTAATGAAAGCTCCATGTCGACAAATGCGCAAAGATAACCGACTCTTGTAGACCGTAGAGCCAAGTGGAAAATGTTTTGCATGTACATCTGAAAGTTCGGAAGCTCTGTTCGAGATGGATAACGCATGAGTTAACGGAAGTTCAAAAACAACAACGTGTAGAAGGGTGTAATAAAATGATAAAAACAGACCACAGAGGGCAATCATTAGCAGTATATGGTATCGTAACAGATGACGGAAGCCGGGTGTGTCTGTTACGAACCTGAAAGAAAGAATCAATCGGCGGAGGGGTTCTTTCCTTTAGAGGATTTGCCGAAGAAAGTCAAGAAAGGTCGAAGCACTAGTAAAATGATGATTGCTTCTTTTTTTTAGCAAGACTGGACATTACACGACAATTTTACTTGAAAACCAAAGAACAGTCACTGCATATTGGTACTTTAACATTTGCTTGCCCAATGTTTTAGAAGTTCGTGAAAAGCGTCCATCGCGACAATGCATCCGCCTGTGCATCCGCACGTGGAACTGATGACGCTTCTTGTTCCAAAAAATAAGGATATACTTCGAGGTATACGGTTCACGACTCCAGAAGCAGCGATGATAGCGCTCCGAGAATCCATTGAGGAGACGTCTAAAAAAAAACCAACTGCTTTTCCTAATGGTTTCAAAGGATGCAAAAGTTTATAAATTGTTTCTTTCAGTATGGCCTAAGTATAGAGTGAGGTAAATCGTTCAAGCATTCCTCCGGTTCGCTTCACGCCCTTCTACCGATTTTGTATACGAACTTTCCGGACAAACCTCGTAACATCAAACATCGGAATATATTTGACACCAATGCAAGCAGATTAAGAAAATTAATTTATTTATTTACGAGTTTACGTGACACATTAAGCCCCGCCTTACTAAAATCGACAAATATATGCAATCGCTCAGTATATTATATTATCAATTACGAACAGTCGGTTCGGTGCTGTATTGAAAATCCATATTGATCTCAGAGTCAAGACTCTGATAAGGGCTTTTTGAACATTTATCCACTAATAAAGGCTAAAAATGCCCTTATCAGAGTGACAACAAGAAACCATACCGCTTCCCATTTGTACGTCTCTTAGCGGACTTCCAACTGCTTGACATCCGACAATTATCTATCCGTACAATTCTATACTACGAGTATCATGGGACCAATATAATAGGCTATAGTGGATCCAGCAAGCCAAGCACCATGACAGAAAAACAGCGAAACAGGAAAATTGTGCTCAAACCGAACATGACTTACGGACAGCGACGTTACATATTTCTAGCACAAAAAAATCACAACACACTGTCTTCTGTCAAACAGGACATAAACCTAATCTATCCTCGATTAAAGGGACCGGTGACAAGGTAGCTGCATAATAAAATCAGAGAGGAGTGTGATCAGTCGACGAAAATCGTATTATAAAACTTAAATATTACAAAGTTTACCAGGCTTATACTAGAATATTTAATAACTTTTTTCTGATTTGGTATTTTTATTCTTAATTTTTAATTACTATTAATTATATCTTATTTTACTTTAACTTAGTTTTAGTAATTAATTCGATTGTACACCGGATCTCCTCGTTTTGAGATCATGGGAATCAAAAAAAGTGATTACTGGTGTATCTGTATGTGTATAACTGTGTGTGTATCTGTGTGTGTGTGTATATGTGTGTATCTTTGTGTGTGTATATGTATGTGTGTGTCTCTCTCTCTCTCTCTGTGTGTGTGTGTGTGTGTGTGTGTGTGTTTCTGTGTATGTGTGTGTGTGTGTGTGAGTGTGAGTGTGTGTGTGTGTGTGAGTATGAGTGTGTGAGTGTGTG
>JAOPUG010000384.1:20589419-20601525 GCA_027564375.1 Micropterix facetella | reverse complement strand
TAAAAGAAAAAAGCTTTCAAAAGCTTAAAAAGCATTCAAAGAGAATTCCTGTGTATAATACCAAATTTGATAAAAAAACACATTTTTTACCACAGAATAACCTCATTTTGTTAAATATCTATTGAATGTATTAAAATTCATTAATATGGCACTAATATTTGAATGTTATTATTATCATTGTTTAAATAATGGGTTTTTATAATCAATCCGCCCTTTATGAAAAACCATTCATTATCAATGTTTTACAGACGTGTCTTTTTAGATTTTGTGAACTGAGCCGGCCATTATTTTTTCTTTTGACAAGAACATCATATATTTAGTTTTGGCTATGTTAAGTGTAAGAAGATATAGCCATTTTTACCGACTGCTGATCTTGCAGATTCCCGATGGTTCTAATGACCGCTAGTGTGATCTGGTCGGCTCAACTCGCGGGGCACCTTCTAAACGGGAGCCTCCAAGAAGAGGGACCAACCTGGTGGAACCGCTGTGCGGTAGACCTGGGGACGAAACCTCGGACGGAAATGGACGGCTGATGCACTGGTCGGTTTACCGGCCGTGCTGTCAATCTACTTAGACCCGTAGGGGTCTAGGAAAGTATGTTCCCTAAGATGCTGAGGTAGATGTTGACCTAATGTCACCTATCCTTAGAAACCCTAAAACTTAAAAAAAATCCTTAAAACTCTTACGGGCTGAGGTGAAGCTTGGTATGTAGATTGATCGTCGCATAAAAACTCTAGCGACTGTCCCTGCGTCTCGCCTCGAGGTGATAAAATGATAAATATCGTTAAAACGCTCCGGGGAGGATGGGTTCGCCCATAGTAGGAGACACTTTATCTGTTTCATTCCTATACAATTTAGATAGTCCAACAAAACAAACCCGAGGACCTAGAAAAGCGAGAAAAATACTACGAACAAGTGTTAGAGAATTTCGGCTAGGAGAATGACTTGGAAAAGGAGGTTTTATCAGCGACGAAGCGCACTTTTCTATTACCTCAATCGACGGAATAGCCCCTGCAATCCCTAGCAAAAGCATCAAAAGCAAGCACACAGTCCTAAGGTGACCGTCTGATGTGCAGTATCTGCGGCACAAATTATTGGGCCTTACTTTTTTATGATAATCGCGGCACCACTGTTACTGTGACCAGTGATCGCTACATAGCGATGTTAAACATTTTTTTTGTACTAGAGCTTCAGGAAAATGATAGACCTTGAAACATGGTTCCAGCAAGATGAGGCTACCGCTCATATAGCTAGGACGTCAATGAGCATGGCCAGGACTTTACTTCCCAGTAAAATCATAAGCAGGTTTGGGGACATCGCCCGGCCACCTAGGCCTCCCGATTTAACGCCAGCTGATATTTTTCTCTGGGGTTATTTAAAAAGTCGAGGTTTGACCGAGTCGCCAGTCAATATTCAAGAGCAGAAGACGAAAATCGAGGAAGTAATGAACTTAATATCAACAGAATTTTTGCAGCGCGTAATAGCTAATAAGCATCTACGTTGGCAGGAGAGCATTTGCCGAGATGGAAGTCATCTCGATGACGTAATTTTTCGAAAATGATATTTGCATTATACTTTCAATAGCTATACTTTCAAAGAGCTGAGGAATGTTCTGGGTCGCAGGACACTAAGCTTAGTGTATTTTGTATTATAAACTATGGTATAATTGGATGGGGTGGGTGCTGAAAAACCCTCCTGATGCCACTTCTAACAGCTCAAAAATCCATTTTAAATATCATGCATCGCAAAACGTATCAATATTCTTCTAATGAACTCTTTAAAGAGGCCCAGGTTTTGGATGCTAGGCTGCTATTTATTAAATCTACATTACGCTGGGTTTACTTGGCCAAACAAAATAAATCTTTAAATATTACGCACACGAAACCCACTAGACAACTCCTAGGTCTTGTACCTAGAATGACGTCGATTTTCGGCCAGCGACACTACTTTTTATGGCTACAAGATTCTATAATAAATTAAATAGTGACAAAAACCAGTCCCAATTGTCATATATTTAAAACCAAAATAAATAAATGGCTGTTGCAAGAAGAGCATTTGTCTGTCCATGTCATGATCGATGTGGTGGAATAAGTCGAACTGGACTAATCATATATATGTGTATATATGTATGTTTGTTTGTATTCTAATGTATTTATCATTTCTTTTTTCTATATAATATTGTTATTGTATTGTTATTATTTTTATCGTGTTTTGGTTGGTTCGCCGACTCTCGTAGTAATTGTAGAAAATGATTAATTGCTTGCCATGGAACGGGTATATCCCAGTTGGGCAGCACTAGCCGGTGAATGGAAGAGGAAATTTTCGCCATTTGTTCTTAAAAGTTATAATTATTGTAAAATTGTTAATTTGATAATTCCAATAAATAAGTCCAATAAAAAATATGTGATTGTGATTTTAAATAATTTTACAAAGTGTAAATTCTGGAATGGGACCCTGCCTAGAAAAAAAAGTGGGCCACCTAGTTTTCCTAGATTATTCTTTCCAGTACAGCTCATAGAATATGTCAAAAAAGTTCAAATTTAATGTCCTATTATTATTATTTGACCTTTATTTACGTTTAATATTTCTTGATTTGATTAGATTAATCAATATTGTTATTAATACTATACTAGGTATTAATACTATAATATGTATATCGCCTCTTTGTAGCCTGATAACTCAGCGTTCAATAATCTGAACACGACCAAAGTCAGCATGAAGCGATCATTGACTGAAGAGTACGAAAATATCAAAATGTCACTTCATCGAAATGGCTGAGCGATCGCCCTACGACTATATTCAATATTGTGGCAAATAGTCTTCTAGATAAACGTGTAATCAAGGAATCGGATATTCCAATAAACATGCAATCTAGAACAGCGAAAATAATAGTGGCTATCACATAAATATTAAACCTCAATATACTACATGTCATCGTAAACCAAATTGTATGGGCGACTTGACCAGTCTGCCTCTAAGCCGCCGTTATTAAACATTTGTTACTTTTTATGGCTTGCACCAATGATTTTCGGGCGCCGGTTATTTAAGGTTGCGTTGGATACCTCAAAAATGCTTTTTTTTTAGTCTTTGAAACGCGATCCCGTCGACTCCCAGCCAATCACAGCAAATATGTCAAAATTGTTTGTGTTCTGTGCCGTACGCGTTCATGGCTTTCTGGTGTGTTTCGTGTATGTACCAACATATTTTGCCTCATAATTCTATTAACTTTCAATTCAATGCATTTCTATTAATTTTCAAAAGCAAGCAATGACACTCAATTCTGACCTCGAAAATTTTGAAAATTTTTACTAACGGTCGGTTAACAAACGCTAACCGGGGTTCGAAGCTCGGTTAATAACATTAGACGATGTTAACTTAACGGCGCGTAGTGCAAAAGAATTTTGTATTTAATTGTTGGTCGTTTTTATACATCTCATATATCTGTGTATTTTTCCTAATCGTGTCTCGTCAGCGTCATTAAAGTCAATAGTTTATGAAAATAAATTAGTAGTATTTTAAATAATAAATTATAAATAATACCTATATAGCAAACGACCATCAATAAGATTACATCTTTAAGCAATACACATTAAAATTTTCACTGTTTTCACATTTGTTTGGTACTGTAAGGCGACAGTTCTGTGGTACAATTGCATTTCTGCAATTTTTATTTACAACTTCATTTCCACACAAAATACTCATATTAAAATTCCGAAAAAAGAGCAAATTAATGACGATTGTTTGCAAAATCAGTGATAGTCATTATGTCAACAAAAAAAACAATATTAATAAAAAGATAATCAAAGTCGTTAAATTGACAGAATACAAGGGGATTCAAATGTTGGCCAAAGTAAATAAGTTTTTTCAAAAATAATTAATTGGAGTCAAAGAATACGAAATCCTTGCAAGACTTGTGTTGTGAACCCCTTGAAACCCCTGTTTTTTTTATTATTTTGTTTCTATAAATCGTTAGAATGTCTATAATATTATGGAATTTTAGCCCTAATAATGTATGCCTTACTAACGTTTCATAGAAACAAAAAACCTTAAAAACAAGTTTATTCAACTCTCAAAAGCCTCATATTTTCTGATTTCAATGGATTATTTTTGAAAAACTCCAGTACTCTAGCCGAATTTTTAATTTACCTTTTACTCTATGAATTTAAAAGTTTTACATTTTTTTACTGCGAATATAATAGATTTTTCGGCATATCGAATATTATTAATCATTTACTCTTCATCAATTTCCTCATTTCTTTCTTTATTATGCATATTTTCTGTGTAAACGAAGTGTTAATAAAAATGACAGGTACCCCAAATTGGCAGATACCCAGACATTGAGTCCCAGAAACTATCCCCTAAATGCATTGAAGTTTTTTTAAATAATGACCGGCATTACCTAAATCACCTGCACTGGTTTGAAATGACCGTTCTTACGGCACAGCATTTACGGTTTCCTATTTCTCAGGGAATAAACAAGCAAGTAGTTAAAATACGGCGATAAGACTATATAATTCGAAGTATCTTGGAATACAACTCTGCCATTGGGTGTGGAAATATGGTCAAATATACCCGGATGATGGTGCGTATTCAGTGAAAATATTTGAGATATATTTACATTCGACAATTAGTTTTATATCCTGCGCTCTATCTATCTAGTTTTATTTTAGGCATGACGGGATACAATACACTTGAATTTCGTCGGTGTATTGCAACCATTATCTAAGCCTAAGACAGCATCAAGGAGAATATGTATTTATCACAAATACTTGAACATTTGCCATTGTACGCGCCGGTTAACTATACAGTACGAATTCACCTGCTGTTGAGAGAGCCAGCACTCTCTGATAGGATAATCAAAATATTGAACAGTCTACCTTCCGAAATTGACATTTTAAACACTTTTTTGTGGATATTGAAGAATGAACTGGCTCTCCAGTTAAACATAGTGTAATATAACAATGAATGCTAATTTTTCAAATATTGTAAAATGTATTGTTTAATGATTTTTTTGAAAATATTTACTTTAATATTGTATTCGCGTGAGTATGTAGCGCATTGGCTGTGCTTTTAAGCATACATACTGTAATATTAGGTTACTTATGTTTGTTTGAATAAATGAATTAATATTGTCTGAGATCACCCACGTTTCAAGCGACATGTTTAGGTAGGTACAATTACGTCTACTACTGAAACTTCCGTTTTTGAACGTAGTGCGGCTACATCTATACTACTGAAGTCTGAAACACCCAGTTTGATATGTTAGCCAAAGACTTCATATTATCAAACCGCCATATTTTAACTACTCAGTCAAAAAGGACCCTCCTTAGCTAGTGAGTTTGATGGTTTTAAAGTCAAAGCTATACGACGCTAATAATTCTTATTTCAGTTTTTCAAAGATTGTAGGACCTCTGATTTGGTGACGTTGAGATTATTTTTTTATTAGTCAGCTCCAGAAAGGGGTGATCTTAACCTTAGAACCCACTATTTTTGGTATATAAATGCTTTGGCTTGATTTTTTTCAACCGTGATTCAGAAATTATTAAAACATGTTTTGTAACACTATGAGCGACTATAAAACGCAGATGTGGGCGATCTGTTTTGTTAAACAGCGACGATGACAGTCCCTTTTTTCTACGATTATTAATTATCGTTATATGAAAGTAAGAAGTTACGTTCTTTACAAATGACACAAAATTTTTGAATGGCGCGACATAGGGAAAATCTGTCCCAATTAACAATTTTATGTTTTCGTTTAAGAAAATTCTTGCTGCTGCTCAAACTCGTTATTCTCAGGCAATTGTCTAGCATCAGCCAATATTGGTATTAATGGACGGTGTTCTCTGCTTGTTCTCGGCTTGCTCATGCCTGTTGATGAACTTGTCCATGAGCAGTTTGTCAACCAGCCATTGTCATCAAGTGTGTAGTTTGGCTCCAAATTCGAATAACTTAAAAACTTTAACAGGCCCAAGCGCACTGCCGAGAATCTCCACTGTAGTCATCCGATATATTCTGTATTGTAACGTTCGCGATATTACGTCAGCAATAAAAAACACCATAAATTATTATACGCACAAAATAATTTTAAAATCCAAGATAACTTATGTATAATCTCAAAATAGGTCGAAAACATAAATTAAAACCATGCATAACCGGCCATATAATTTAAACGAGTAAGCCATATAATTTAAACGATAAAGCAAACGTTAAAAATAAATATTTTTTGATAAACCATATCATAGCGGATACGCGCCAAAAGATACTTTCTCTTTTGACGAATCGCCACCTGAGCAGGCGAGCGACCCACAAATAAATCATTTATTAATTTAAAGTCAGTTGTCCAACTAAAAGATAAAAGTCAATATTATAGTGTCGTAATACTTATTAAAATAAACTTTGTGTAGTGTTCTAACAAAATATGCCAAAATGTATGAATAATTTGAATGCATATATAAAACGACAAAACCCAATCAAAGAATAGCATGTCTTTGCCCATAAAACAGATCTATAAAACACACATGATGACACCTCACTCTCCATGCGCGTCTATCCTAGATTATGAACGATGTTTTTTCTTTTTTCTTCCCTATTTTTTTGTGTAAAAATTTATTATGTACTGTAACAGTTTATTTGATTATTTTTTTTTATAATTTGCGAAAGGACATATCCAGAAATAGTCAACCGTCAAGACGAATTTTTAAGATTAATATTTATTGTAACTATTAATTATAATTAGTTCTTTTGTTTATTTGCGAAAGTACTCACTTATAGTTACTGAACCGGTAAACGGGGTTTAAACATTTATTATTTATTTAATCTCATTCATTAGAAGGGCCGCGTGCCAATTTCTGCTTAAACCTTCTACTAATTATTCACTTTACTAGTTTTTTTGTTAAATTGATTGTTTATTGTAGCTAATTATTTTGCAACCACTTCTTTATTAATTTACGAGAACGCACATTTATACTTAGGAAGCCGTTGAGGCTGATATTTTTATATTTGTTATTTATTGTCAAATACTGAGCCTCGTCCGGTAGAACACCCACGAGCCAATCCCAGCTTAAACTTTGTATGAACTATTCGTTTCTTTTAACTACTTTTATTACCTTGCGTAAATGCATACTTAGGTTTAACGAACCGTTACTATGGATTTGTAGCTTTTATTATTTGTTATAAGTATTCATCTGACGCTCCGGTAATGTTATTTTTTTAGCTAGTTATTTTTTTATATCGCTAAGTTGTTCTCTATAAATTATTTTTTAAAAAGTTATTTAAAAAAAGTAAAGTAACCGCACTTTGAAATGACCATGGCTTGCAGATTCCGATCATCTTCAATGTCAATATAAGTTGCAAGGTTTTATGATGTCATATCCGCTAATACCCCGACAGTTGCCTGAAAGTTTCTCCAGCCCTGCGTCCCAATGACTCAGCTAAAACGAAATAGCTGCTGGCAAACTAGCGGCAAAACAATCGTAAGCAGAAAATGTAGCCATTATCATCGTCCAGTAAACATTCGCCCTTCGCGCCGCCAATTACAAACGCCCCGCAAATATCCCACCGAATATAAATTTTCAGACGAAGCACTTTGTTTTTTTTTTCACTCACTGCACGGTCATTAATTATTCCCTTTCCGGGTTACATTCCGATAAGCCCTTGAACTGAGTTCATTACCCACGTTTTACGTCTTTATTGTTTATTATGTGAAATGACCATATAATACATTGTTGCTACTTCTAGGCATAAAAAAACATCCACTATATATTTTTGTGATCTATTAAAGGAGTTACACTACGTTGATCATTGCACGGTAATTAATTATTTCCTTTCCGGGTTACGTACCGATAAGCCCCACAACTGAGTTCATTACCCACGTTTTATGTCTTTATTGTTTATTATGTGAAATTACCCTAAAATATATTGTCACTACTTCTAGCTTGATGTCATAAAAAATATCCACAAAATATTTTTGTGATCTATCAAAGGGCCCCACTACGTTAATCATATAAATCTTCTGGCTATATTAGAATATTGTGAAATTAGAGGCCAGTTTTCAATCAATTAATGTGTGAAACTAATCAATTAACTTCTATAAAAGATAATCTGCACCTTGTTGAATGCACGAAGGCTGGGATCTTAGTCAGGGGATATCGTGTAATATTTTATATTAGTAGTAGTAAAGTATTGTTTTACGAATCGAAGCGATGGCGAGGACCTGACCTCCCATCGAATATATTGTGGTCCTCGATACTACTACTACTACTACTATCTATCTACACGCGTGCAATGCATATGCTGCCACCAGCTCGATATTTCCTAAACATTCTGCCAATTCCCAGGTCTCGGTGGAGATCCATTAGGGTGGGCTGAGGCATCTTGGCACTCCGCTTCTCACTTTGTCTTATTCCGTGCGCGCGTCCGCGGAAATAGACACTACTAACGCCTTTAAAAAAGGGCGAATCTCGGCTGACGTCCCCTAGGGATCCCGCTCCGCCTTCCTCCAAATTACTTGATTCTATAAGCCTAGGGCGAAGCAGCGATTCTGTATCTCGAGGCGAAACAATAATAATATAAGAGACGAAAGTAGTATTCGAGGAATTATAGCGGTTTGACCTTTGAGATTTTATTTACCGAGCATTTCATGTGTCATGGCTCTAACAAAGACTAAGAAAGTCGTCTGATCAGATTCTGCAATAGGTGGTGGGAAAATCCACGCTAGTTCTGCAGAAGTCGTTGAAACTTATATATTTGTCGGTCACATTTATTGTTAAATAGTTCAATACTGCTTTGGATAGCTTTTGTTGATGCTAATAATATTAGAGTGAAAAACTAGTATTCCAGGATTTACCACAATTGACATTTAAAATAATATTTACTGAACCTTTCATGTGCCATGGTTATAGGTTTTAACACAGTCTATGGAAGTGGTCCAATCAGATGTTTCTTTAGATTCTGCAATTGGCGGCGGAAGAATCTACGCCAGTTCTGTATAAGTCGTTGACGAAACAAGGATGCGTATCGGTTGCATCTATTGTTACATAGTTCATCACTGCTTTGGATGGCTTCACTTGTTGCAAACGGATCAATCTGTCGAGTTCATCATTTTACCTCCTTATCGTCCACCTCCGTTTCAACTCCTCAAGATACTGCTGCTGATATCAGTGTCGTTGTCAGTCTGAAAAGTGTTTACAGCATAATTTTTTTTTTCGATTTATATGCCACCTCCTTTGTTATTATGTCCAGACTCCTGCACGCATATTGTGATCTAAATGATCGCCAGCTAGTTGCTGAGGATTATATAGTAAGAAACAACATTGGGTTCCTGTCGAATATTGGTTTGGACTGAAAGACGTTCCATATTCACTGCAAATAGTCTGCAAGAGCTAAATTTGGAACTGAATCCTTTATTGAAGCTGATGAAGCAATAAACGACGTAACGTGTTTACTATTGATGTAAATCTGAGTCTTCCTGCTAGGGAAGTAAATACCTTATATTCAGATCCAGCTTTCTTTGCAGGGTAGAGGCAAAGTAATGTCGAAAAATGCTGCCACAAATTTAGCCTAAATATATAAAAAAATTATGGAAAGGACGAGCATTTAGACCTGCTGCCACATGGAAAAATAAAATAAACTATATTTTATTTCTAAAAATTACATAGATACATTGCTCTGTCTAATAACTATTAAAATACACAAACAACCTTCCAAATTTATTGTGTACCTTTAAAAACTGACACGCTAATGAATAATCCAGTAGTAAAAAAGCTTGCATTTTATGATATGGCCTTCAGCTCGCTCTGTGATTTAGGTTTTATGACTTAAATGTACTTAAAACGTCTTCCACGAAATAGTAATTTGTTTGGGGAACAGGATAAGGTCACACTGGATCATATCTGGGGAATAAGGCGCTCGGCCGAAGATATATATGTGAGTATTGGATGAAAACTTCGCGTACAAGTGTCGATATGTCGGATGTCATATTATCGTGGTGCAATATCCAGAAATTATTGTTCCAAAATTCTGCCTTTTCCGGCGAACGTTTTCTCGCAGTCGCCTCATAAAGTCCAAAAAATATTGTTTGTTGAATGTTATCCCTCTGCATCGGTTCAGAAATGAATTTTGAGCGGATAATATCCAGATAGTCAAAGCAAATACTCAACATGAGTTAGTTTTTCGAGCGCCTTTGACCTATTTTTTCGGATTCTACTCGCTATTAAATCACAATTGCGATGCTTGTATTTGGTTTGCATGTCAAACTGATAAACCTTAATGTGTCTAATACCTTATGATTCAGGATGGTAGGGTTCGAAATGCCTCGTTCAAGCATGTCTTCAGCAACCTGTTTGCGATGACTTTTTGAAGAAAATCGCAGAGCGCACTTGATATCCACTAACCTAACTAACAGCTGTAAACAAACTGAATTGACAGATTGCGCCAAAATTCTATGTGACAATTAAATACAATCCTACCAACGAACAGCAATTTCTTTTTCTACATGGCCTTGTTAAATGAACGATTCTCGGTATTTATTTGACAGTATGTACATAATCAGTCTTTGGGGACAGATGCCGATTGCGGTGAAGGAGTGGGGGTTGTCGGCGATCGGCTGACATGTAACTTGATATTCAACAGTCTGGGAGTAGTCCGCACGGGCGACTTGTCCACTCGGGCGTGAAGTGTGCGGTAATTCCGTATGCGATATATGTGCAGTGGTCACATGCGGATGCCCTTTCCACGCGAAGGATTTATCGGGCCGTAAGTCTATCGGCTGATACAAACTGCTATGGCTGTCACCGAACTACGTATTCAGTGTAGAGAATCGGACACATTAGACCGATACTATATTTTATAAATGAGTTTATTGAAGGAATAGATAGATGGCTGTATTCGCTTTCTGTCTTGCCTGCTTGTTTGCGGGCTTGTCTGATTTTAATTTTTGAGTACGCGCAAACTAGTAATTACACATATAAGACTTGCGAATGTTTAAATCTACACTTTCCTCTATGAACATCTGTCGTATCTTTGATATTACTCGTGGACTTATTTACGAGTAATAATGAATTGAAAATACCACAAAATGCTTGGTTTTTGCAATTTTAACAACCTAAATAAAGAGTTTCTAAATTTTTCCGCACTGGTCGTTTTGAATTTTCAGTTGAAATTCCACATTTATATAAAAAAAGCCATGTTATTCCAATTTGAATATCAATTCTTCATCTGTCTTTCACTCCTTTGTTATTGCTCGGATAATTTCGCTTGGGCAATGATATGAAAGTTGAAAAATCGCGTTATTGTCAAATATGAGGTCCTGTGCCGCTATTATATATTATACGCTTTTTGCGATCTGGCACAACAGTAAACGCAAATTTGTACTGTTAAAAACTGAAAACAATAATGAATAAGTTCGCTCGCGGTGGACGCGGTAGTGTGGGGGGGGGGGGGCGGTAGTTTTTGAAATTCGATCAAAATGATGGGCGCCTCAGGCGCGCAACTACCAACTAGTTAGCTGTATAACAAGTGCGATATTTTATTTGCATTCGATACACAAAGTTTTTTGTTTTCTTCTATTCGATTTAGCTATTTTTTATCGTTTGTAGTCATCGCGGGTTTTAGGTTCGGTTTTCAAATTTTTGTTTCCTACCTACCATTTTAAAAGTTTAATTATTGACTCGTGAACTACAAAAGTTATTAAGAAATAAGTTACTTTTGTTTCCCATTCTATCATTAATAATATCAAAGTTATGAAGTATTCAATTTTCACATTATAATATTTTTAATTCAAACCCCGTTGAATATATCGAGGTGACGTAAGCGACAGTTTTAAGAAATATTCTCAGAATGCTAAGACATACTTATTTATTTTCTAGGACCAGTATTAACGGGTTTATGCTTTTTTTAATTTTTAATAAGCCATCATTTTGAAACAATCTTGCGGATTTCCCTCACTGCATTTGAAATGTCGTCATTAGGATAAACTATCTTTGTAGTCCTAATTGGCCATGTAGTTTCTGAGATATAGCGGGTACAGACACTCACGGGGGGGGGGGGGGCCCGCGCGCGGGGGGGAGGGCGGGTGGGTGTGGGGGGTGGGGTAGATACAGAAAATGAG
>JAOPUG010000384.1:20236658-20248032 GCA_027564375.1 Micropterix facetella | reverse complement strand
GCACACTTACAGAGTTGTAGAAGAGGAAACAAACGGAAGGGAGCACAGATTAGACACAAAACAACACAACGCATGCACGAGACGAACACACCCGACCGGCACCACGGTGTTAGCAAGAATCCAACTTATACTCATCTGAATAGATTTGAACACATTTGATGCGGCCACAGATTTAGCTACTTTTTTCGGTAGGTAGTTTTAATGCGGAAAAGTGACAGCCGTTAACTTCATATTCCTCTCTAACATATTACCCTGTCCCGTTATCATGAACTAATTTCCGATTTTAGTTCATGAAGATATTTGCCGTTGTCCAGGGTGGACAAGGCCAGTTAGTCTACCCTGGACAATGGCGGTTACAACAACGCCGAAACGTGGGGTGTTACAAACTTTTCGCGGTAAATTCGTTTATTAATTTTTTTTTAAATGTTTTAAAAATCAAATTAGGTACATTAGAAATCAAAATCAAAATACATCAAATTTAAAACAGAATGTCAATTGAAAATATAAGCAATAAAACAATCAAAAATGGTCATTTAAATTTAAAATTATCGTAAAATAAATTTCCTTTATTGAAAGGAAAAAGCAAGCAAAAAATCTTGCATTTATCCTTTGTAGAATACATCAACAGAATTGACTATATGTATGTCCAAAATTGCAGTACCAAGTAATAGATTTAAAGTAGTAATAGATTACTTCTGTTACTCCTTTTAAAATTGAGTACTTAATACTCACGGCTTCTAATATAATAGTACCCGAGTACACGATTCGGTCCGATTACTACCTATAGTCTATTCTAAAAAAGATACGGAATCGCGCATCGCTATCACGCGTCTGCCTAGAATAAGGTCTATGAGAAAACCCGGGGAGAAAAGTTTCATACACCTATTTATTGTCCGCTTGGTGCTGATTTTATAAAATCGTATGCTAACAATGATATACGATTTCAAGGCGCGTCTTTTATTTCGCTCGGATTCTTTTCTTCCGCTGAGAGAAGAAGCGCATTAAAAAAACCGTTCGTGTGAACGCTCTTGCCCTAAACTTTCAAATTCAGATAATTTTTAACTTCGCTTTCAATATAACCTACTTATATTACGAATACGTTTTATTAATAATTTATTTATAAATATTTAATTGAAAAACCCACAGACATAGGAAGAACCATAAACTAATACGTTATAGTTTATGACAGCAAAAACATTTTTACCCGCCAAGCGGCGCGCATGCCAGCGATGAAAGGCTGTCAATCTGCGGGCGTATGCTGTTTGACTTACATTTTTGATCAAGTTTTTAAACAATGTTTTATCGGTGTTTGTGCATAAATGCGGTGTAATTGTATTGTTTTCTAACGCCTTTTTAATGGAAAATGTATATATAGCGTCAGTGTCGATGTTTGCGTTTCGACTCCTTTGTCCGGTTGGAACAAGTGTATTTATAATATGCGCATAAAAACAGTGAAAATGGACACGATGGAATCGATTTTAAATCATCTACAGGATAACGAGATGAATATAGCATTTCATGTTAAGCAAAAGATGTTTGAGAACGTTAAGCGGGAGTTATGCCAACCCGGGGCTATTGAACACTACCAAATTGATGTATTATTCAACGTGTTGCATCGGGAACTCTCGAAGACTACCATTTCCCGCTATTCGGAAATTGTATTGGAGATACTGACTTCGCTGTTTGAGCTAAAGGTATGTATAGTGAAAAATGTATCTAAAGGTAAAGGGTAGTGATAATAGCATCCAAAGAGATCACATAACACGACTGCGTCGTGCGATAAGACGTAAATGCGTAGTGTCGCAAGGACCAAAACCGCATGGATTTGCACACCATACACCCCCGCTGCAAGTGTACATAATGATAATCGCTCCCTATACATTTCCACCCAACCAATTATTTTGATTAGTTATCAGTTTTTGGGTGCAATATCAACATTAAGCCGGCACTTGAACCGAGAGGTGGGGGACCGCCACGAATGTCTCGTACGGATGAACGCATGCAAGAAGTAAGAATCTCGTTGAGCGATATCCTCTCATGTCTGGACATGACTGAGGTGACATTGCATGGCCACCTTGAAAGAACCCGAATTTTTCTTATGGGAATTTTTAAAGAGTAAAGTTTACAACAGCGGTCTAGATTAATAAGTGCGCTGAAGGTGAACATTAGTCGGGAAATCGGAACGATCTCACCACAAACACTTCGGCGAGTATTCCAAAACTTTCCCGCGCTAGGCTTCGCATCGTTTAAGAATTGCAGTAAGCTTTTGGCATTGGATTGTTTTACCTCTTCAGTTTTAAGGTAGTAGTCATACAGGTGAGTTTCTTTTACACATCAATGGGCCTCATTCGCACACGACGTGCAGAGGAGTTTTGTCTGCAGTTTGGCAGTATCTGCACACTCTAGTGTTCCAGAGCTAGATGTCTGTTCGGCCCACAATGCCCTGTGAGCAGCATACATAAATTGTTTATATTTAGTGCTAAAGCCTCGTATGAAGTCTTGCGATCTTAAGCTTTGATTAGCGCTTCAGAATGATTCAAGCCTTGCATGTTGTTCAAGTGGTTACAGGATTGTTCTAAACATTGGTTTTTGAGCATTCGGTTTGCCAGGCTTTTTGGTATGCCACAGGGTCATATAACATTCCCTTCGCTCCCGCATTAGCAAGTTCATCAGCTTTTTGTTGCCTTCAATTTCTGCATAACCGGTAACCCATCTCAGAACCACCCTGTTCTTTTCGCCCAGGGAGTTCAAACTGTCCACATAGTTTGGCACCAGCTTTGAGCTTATAGTGTTCAGCTTATAGTGTTCAAAGCTAGTGCTAAAAGAGCTACTTAGCTATCCGAATTGATACAAATTCAATGGTTGGATTAGTTCTTTCAGAAGTTGATGTCTGCACATTCAATAATGACGTATATCTCCACTTGGAAAATAGAGGTGTATTTCCCCAAATTTATACTACTTTCGAATTTTGATCGCTCTCTGTATATTCCGCAGCATACGTCAAGTCCTGATTTGGAACCATCGGTAAACCATTTAAGGCTAGCGGCCTCCCAATGTAGTTGGTTATTTAGCCAATTGTCAGTTCCACTGTAAAAAAAAATAACAAAATTGAACAGGAGAAGCATGGTATCTGATACCATGTTGAGGATTGGAGTTTCACGTACCAAGTATAGGACAAATCTTAGGGTTTGTGAAATCCAATTTACCTTCTCTCGGGCAGATAGCCTGTCAATGGTGGCTCTCGCCACCTGTTGAATGTGGCTATGCAAGGGCGTTAATTTCAGCAGTGCATTTAGAGTAGTTCCAGGAGTGCAGGACATTTCCCCAATTGTGATGAAGGAGGCTGTCCTTTAAATGCTATTTATTGTCGAGTGTGACTTCCAGATACTTTCCTTCCTTAAAAAACGACATCTGCTTGCCATTTAGACTTGGCATATTCAGTCCATCTAACTGCCGTTTGTTAGTAAATGGCAAGAGGACGGTCTTATCATTATTGACTGATAATTCATTCTCTCTGCACCACTTGCCAACAGTTATTGCTCTTTGCATAAGGTACGATATCGTAATTTGGAAGAATTCTTGGACAATGATCACTAGGTCATATGCATATCCCTAAGTGTCTATCCTGGATTCCACCATTTTATGCAGGAGTTGATCTATAGCAAGAGTCTATAGTAGGGGTGAGAGCACACTGTAGACAGCTTCTTGTAGTAGTGACTTCAAGGTTCATTCCATGTAGAGCTAGCTACCTTGGCAGTGCAGTTTGAGAGCATCGCTTTTACCCATCTAGTTATGGTGGAGTCAACTGTTTTTCCTCTCCAAACCCATCACTAGTGTGTCCTATCTGAATACCGATTACCCATTCATAGACACCACATTGTCACTAATCTCCGATTTCAGATTACTGTAATAACAATAAAGGAAGATGTGTGTATGTCCACTATTAATAAATCAAATCATTAATGATACCAAGTTCTTGTAATAGAAGGTCAATTCAGTAAACGCCATAGTTTCATACTTTCGTCATACACAGCAGTAATTATTAAATCTGCAAAAGATATAATGGTTCACAATAACATTGCTTCACTAATTCCTTCACTAATAACCTCTCTTTAATGTCCTTCACTGTAATGTCCACCTCACTTTAACGTTCAAATATAACTGACTTGGTTGGTTTCCATAAAAGCCTTATAGGAAATTCCTTCATTATAGCTTCCGACTCTCTCACTATAACGTTGCTAAAATCATCTGAAATCTACAAATATACAATAAAAGCATGTCGTAATAACCTCCTTTTCTCTACCCGAGAGCCGAAAGGGTTGCCAACTGCTCTGAAAGGCAGCAAATCTTCAGCAGCCATTTATATTGTTACAGTAGGTACAGCTGCACTTTATTGATAATTCTTTCATTACCCGTTTGACTTTCATTTGGTAACCATATCTTTAAATCGAAAGGTTCTGAGCATTAAGCACAAAGTTCTGGTGATTCGGGAAAGGGGAGAAAAATGTGTGGTTTTAAAAGATGAAGCATGAGAGAATTAATTGAAAAAACTTCGAATGCTAACATTTGAGCAACTAGACCCAGCGAATAGCGATGCCATAGTAGTTCCAGCAGCAACGGGGTAAACACTTCCCGCACAGTAGGTCAATAGTTAAGCTTTGGAAGCAGCAAAATTGCATTCAAGATTTTTTAAGACACATGACAATACTGAAGCTGAAGTCAAACAGGTTGCTGACATAGAGGATAAAGAAGGGGGGAGGCATTTTGGAGGAGCACAAAAGTGCAAACTCACAGATTATTTTAAGTAGACGTAGTTTCGTTCATATGGGATGTTGTATGTATTCATTGTATTGTTGCTGATTCTGTACAATACACTGAAACCAAATTTACATGTGTAAAATGTTGATTTTTTATTCCTTCACTATTACGTCCCCTCACTATAACGTTCAAATCTGGTTCTTTGAGAGACATTATAACGGGAGAGGACTGTATAATGCATTTTCAGAAAATGCCAAATATGTATGATGCATATTATGTATATTCCCTCTGTATGGTGGAAATCGAGATGGAAAATATCGACAGTGGTATGACCCTTAGGGTCCCTTCAGATGCGCCATAACCACAACCACACAACAGCAACAAAAATGTGGTCGGGCAAAAAAACGTATAAAAACTTCACACTCGCATTCACACGTACGACATTTTGCAGTCGCGTTCTACTGCTGTCGCGAACGTGTGGTCTATACTGACGGCATCGCGGCCACACGCGATCAAACGGCCGACCACATCGCGACTAGTTTCTGTTATACAGACGACGACGTCTTCTTCGTAATAAAAACCACAATAATGATAGCAACAAGAATTCGTGCTCTCCGAAGTCTATGTTTGCGTTCATTCAGCCACAAGCGTGATACCCCTCCGAAATACGATTCAGTTGTAGTTGCTTTTTCTGTTGAAGAAACGCAACCACACAATTTTGTGGCTGCCACAACGCAACTTCAAGCAGCTGCTGTGGGGCCATTCACACTAGCTACTACCCGGCGGTATTTTTGCCGTGTATATTGCCGGGTATATTCACACATGAACAAATCAAATAAATTTAATTATTAGTAAATCTCATGTGAGGGAGAGGGGGGTCCCACCGCATCTTATCAAATCTCACCCAGGGGGAGGGGGGAGGTCCATATAAAAATACACCTCACGTAATTAATGGACGCCCCCTAATTGTAGCGCGTGTAGTCTAATTATGTAGTCTTTTGTTTTAAAAAAAACGTGTCTTAGAAACTAATGCATATTTATTGTCCTCTTGTTACTGCTGTCTTTATTATTTTCAAAAATGGGCCAAATATGTCAGCGCATTGTTTATGGTAGCACGCAACGATTGCCACTTCTTATAAAAAAAATACAGTCTTAAAGATTGCCCTCAAAGAGTAGTTAAGTTTTCAAAAACAGACTTATCCGCACGCCCTTTTGTACACTATCGGACATCTCCAGTTGAACCAATCAGAGGACAAACATGGCTGCCATTGTTTACTGGTAGTGAATCTGCAGGCGCTTATTTTTTTCATCAGGTTTTCATCAATTATTGGAGAAAAACCTCAATTGAGAGAAAAAATCAATTGAGAGTAAAAGTCAATTATTTTCTCATCAATGGTGCCATCTGTAAGTACACATAACTCTTGATGAAGCATTTTGGCAATGAGTGGAAGCATTAAGATTCTTTGCATTTATATAAAAAGATACCTACCCTGGAAAATAATGAGTGCGAATGTATGATTGTGACGATTGAATATGAAGAAATATATAGTCAAAATATTTCTGCAGATAAAAGTAGGTCAGAAACTATCTATTAAATGTTTAATGCGTATTTTGTCCTCCATAATTTACAAAGATGAACGTATCCAGAGTATCCACATGGGTTAGATACAAAGTCGGACAACTGCACCTTCCAGGTACAAAAGCGGACGTTAAGCATTTTTATTATTTAATAGCGTTTGAACGAGTGCTCGTAAACCATTTTCTGACATTAAAGTTATGAGTAGCTATAGGTTGTATAAACATTTTTAGATGGTTTATACATGGATAGATGGATTATAAGACGGTAGTAAATTTTCCGCTGTCCTGAAAAAAATATCCATTTGGAGACATCCGGGATTTGTAAATAGCCTCTTGCCAAAATCAAATCAAATGACGACAGAAAAAAATGTAAAGAAATTTTGAAATACTTATCAGATCCACCAAAACATCTTCATAAAAAAATGAAAATTTATACTGATTTTGTCATCAAAAGAGATCGTAGTAGTAGACTGTACACGATGTAATGTATGCCAGGATGTAAGTATGAAATAGCGTGTATGAATTTATGGGTAGTAGGAATGTATGGAAGGCACGTTAGGCTTAGTTAGGAGTCGGTAAATACAAATTGTGTTATTTCTACAATAGATCTGATTGTGCAACATATAATACATTCACGTTGCTGTACTTTTTTTGCTTCTTTTTGTACTACCAGGACCTCGTTTCTTGAACCTATTCACTAGTAAATTTTCACTGATACTTGAAAAAATCATTTTAAGTTCCAGATGTTTTCGAAAATAGTCACAATTCTTGTACCACCAGGCAATTTTCATCAATTCAATATTGACAATTTGAAATATTCACTCTGTGATTTTTTTAATGTTTAAAATTTAAAAGTCTACACCAGTGAATGTAACCTGCAATTTTTACCCAGTCCCATAGGTGGGTGATTTTTAATAAGTTCGCATTATTGTTGATAACTCGGATGATTAATTAGTAAAACAGCCACTCATCACCCGAAACACAGTATACAGGCAGTGCTTCTCTTAGAACAAAATTGAAAATGAAGCGTGCAACCTACGAGTCCTAAGGGCTACCATAAATCGTAATACAGTTACTAGACATCCATGCCTTTGAGCGAAAAAAGTCCAAACGCGAGTCGGGACATATGGCAGCCATACGGCCAGTCAAGTGAGTGCGCGTGAGAAATTTCCAGCCCCCATCTGCATAACGGCAAAACACGGGCATTTGGCGTAACACCCCTGCGCTCACTTCTCTTGCAACCTACCCCGCCGTGCCTTGCAAGCCGAGAGTGCGCTAACTGTTATTTTTATACTGTTCCCAAAACGTCGAACGATTTTGTCAGCCCGACGAATTCAGTGTGAGAGAATTCGAATGACTTCGATTAATGTATTCGAGACCTAGGGTACCTATCGAATTCTTCGTACTGTCATTTGATGTACGATGTACTTCTATTTTATTACTTTTACTAAGGTTTTAGAACAATTCTATCAATAACCATGAAATCCTCATATGATAGCTCACTTATGCCTAACTTTCATTAAACCTCCGTTTCTCACCCCAATCATTTGCAATATGTCGCTTTTTTCATTCAACTTCCAGTTTTTGCTACATTTTCACATTCTAACATCATGCAAACTGTATTTCCACTTGATAATATTTTTTTGACAATACTGGCTTTTTTCACACGAGTAAAAAAATATTCAATAAACGCCTATAATAGTGAATTGTAACTACAGGCACTTGATTGAGGGACGTATTTCTAATTAGTGTGATCAATTTTGGCCATTTTCTTTCTATTCATTATGATCCACGTGTTATGGTTATTGTATTTATTTTGGTAATATTGATTTTTTCAATGATGATTGCACTTTTTATTAGGAATATTTTAATTTTTGGACCTATTTAAAATGTGGTGTCTTTTTTATTTTTTCAGTTGTCCTTATTATATGAATATTATTTTTGATTACTTTTAATTACATTTATTTTAATTAAACTAGGATATTAATTATATTGGGTATTAGATTGCTCAATCCCATATTACATTTTGGCAACCCTTTTGAAACGTCGATATGCAGGTGGCGCTGATAGCATTGTCCTTCCGGATTAATAGCAATTTATTTGGCCATCTTTAATAACATTGATAATAAGCGGTTTTTAAAAAAAAATAACTGATTGATTATAAAAACCCATTTATTTAACCAATGATAACAATAAAATCCAATTATTAGTGCCATCTATCTCATTTTTAGTAGGCTGATTAAATCAGAGAAATTATAAGGTAACGTATAGATAGCTCTATTTTCGGCTGAAGAAATGTCTATTTACGTACCATAATTGATTATATAGGGTATATAATCAATGGTGCCATCTGTAAGTACACATTATTTAACAGTTTCAGTGTTATTTCTATAAAAAAAAATCAAATTCGTATGTTTGTCGGTATTTTAAAAATGGCCGGAAGAGTGCGTGAAACAGACGGGAAGCTACGACGTTTTCTAGACTGTTAGAGCGAGACATCACTTTGTTTGTTATTCTCGTGCGTGCCTATAACCATTATTTACACAGTATACAAAGTTAGAACTATGAGTGATATATTAGCACAGTATACAGAGTTAGAACATTAAGTGTACTCTCAGGTGGCAAGGCGTGGCGGGGATAGGGTGCGAGGGAAAGAGCAGAAGGGTACGTAACGACAATAACCTGTCGTCGTTTCATGAATGGGTTGTCAAATTTCTTGAACCTTTGAATATCTATGTCGTTCGACGGGAAATTATCGTGCCGGCTCTGTATTTTTTTGCTAAATAAATGTTTTAAAATAGCTTGTTTACGTTTATATAGAAAATGAAGCTATGATACAGAGTAAAATAAATATAGTAATAGTCCTAATTTTAAATAGTCAATAAAGGCAGTATGTGGGTTATAAATTTATAATACTTATAGTATTGAAGAGACATTGAGCACAAATATGTAGATTCCTTTATGTTCAGCCACGACCCGTCAGAGTCCAACACTTATAAAGAGGCACTGAGCAAAGCTATCTATCTAGCGGATTAGCCTCACTCCCTGACTACCAAATTTAGACAGATTTCTCCATACACCTGTCTGGTTACAGGTTCGAGGTTGTTTACGCGACTTCTACCTGGTGAATTTCGCAAATT
Organism: Micropterix facetella; assembly: GCA_027564375.1. Taxonomy (NCBI): domain Eukaryota; kingdom Metazoa; phylum Arthropoda; class Insecta; order Lepidoptera; family Micropterigidae; genus Micropterix; species Micropterix facetella. The sequence goes on along the minus strand of JAOPUG010000384.1, from coordinate 20,238,556 downwards.
CCTCACTGGAATATATCGCGGATCCGAGGCGCCCTTTGCCCGAACTACACTACGCTATTGGGTGGCCAACGGATCGTTTCTAAGGATAGGTGATATCAGGTCAATTTATACCCCTGTTTTCGTAACGACCAGTGCGTCAACCGCCCAGTTCCGCCCGCGGTATTCCCCCAGATCAGCAATTCGGCTTCACCAGGTTTGTCCCTCTTCAAGGAGGCTCCCGGATAAGGAGCTGCCGTGTAAGTTGAGCCGACCAAAGGTGGCATAAGCGGCCATCTGGTCCAAGCTGCACGGAATCATTAGGAACCAGTTTATTTAACAGTGTGCCTTAATTGTGCCATAATTTATAGTAAGCCTTAAATGGTTTTACCGGTAAATTTAAAATTTCTTCGGGAATTTTAATATAACATTTTATACTCTGCCCCATTATAAAGAATCCCACGTTTTTTTTTTTGAAACTTGGCAATGGAATTATTTCTATTACTCTTATTTCCATTTTAGTCGCAGTCACTTTTGTGAATTGTGTTTGATTAGGAACAGTGAGGTTATTAATTTCTTTAAAATGTTTTCACTATGTGAACCTGAAACTTGGTCCGTATATATTAACCTAATAACCCTCTTTTACAGCACAAAAATAGATTCCACGTCAGCAGCCCGTTCCCATAGCAGCATGTAATAAAATATAATGCTATGGAAATAGCTGTAGTAGACCAGTCGCGCCGTTTCGACGTCAGTCAGCTGCTAATTTTCCTAACAGATTAACCTGTCTACCAGATAACTTTGACTTTCCACCTTCATAAAACAAGCTTATGCACCGCGGTTGCACCGTGTTCTTCCACAGCAGCAAAGCAATAATAGGCGGATGTCTCCCGCTGCTTTTCAGAGTTTTCCGGAGCGATTATTATTAGTTTGTCCGGTGTCGGACATTGTCGCCCACCGTTGCCCGGGTGGTACTGGTAGTGGACGGGTGGTGACGTTCGCTTGCGGTCAACTAAGTTGACCGAGCTCGCCAGCTTTAAAGTTTACCCCGAACTCGCATCGTGCACTTTATTTGCCTTGTCTGGTCGGGTAGAGAGAGGTACATAGCTGTGTAGCTGGCTGAGTTCCCGCCCATCCCCGCGCTTTTTATTCCTTCACGCTTTGCTAACTTTTAACGAATGAAACTTATTCCGAGTGCCTGTAATTGGCTTCCGACAGGATTTTGAACATTTCAAGACTAAATGACTGTGAACATCTTATACCAACGGTATTATGCGTGCTTATATGAATTGTAATATAAAATATAGTTATTTCAATACGATGACGCGTGATTTGTTAAAACTAAAACAAATAACAAAAAAAATAACCAAATGGCTTATGGCCGTGTGTCTCTAATACCTATACATAGATCACTAGGAAGAAGTGAGATACACAAAATATATTGAGGAATTTTAATATATTTTAATTATACTTTTCGGAGTACTTTCAATTAGCTTTCTTGTACATGAGTTCATTGGCGTAAACCAAGATTTAAAACATTCGCGGAAGTCTTCTTTGGGAATGTCATCCAGAGCAGACCCAAAGTCATTTCGGGCATCCTCAGGGCTGTCCAAACAATTCCCCGGAATCCAAGTTTGATTTTTGGAAAGAGGAAGAAGTCACACGGGAATAAATTGGCGCTTTTAAGAGCCTCAAGGCGGTAGGCGAGGGCAGAAACCCCGATCACCGCCCGGGTAGTTATAACGACTATGGTCGTCTTGTCTACCCGGGATGCAACGGCAATCCCGCGCGTACTAGAAGGGTAAACGAGCGGGAAGTGAGCGCAGATACCATCCCCTCCGTTTCGCCCTGAGTGACCCATTTATTGACTAAAAATACTAGATATAAAATACATTGTAAATATTAATCCTAGGTCTTATAAG
>JAOPUG010000384.1:20213955-20224085 GCA_027564375.1 Micropterix facetella | reverse complement strand
TTAAAGCGGAAGAATATTTGGGACCTCATGAGTTTTATCTCTGACGTAACATTTGAACCCCTTCCACACAGTAATTCTGCTTAATTGAGGGAGTCTTATAGAAGTGGCACAATAGATCACTTGTGGTTTACGTGCTCAGTTCAGGTAGTTCTTTTAAACTACCCTGAACATCTTAAAATATTATACATACATACAAGAAAACAGTCATATAGGCCGAAGTTTGACAAACCCTTGGGTTTTCCCCTTGCCCCAGTTTAATAAGTTATATTCATTTTACGATACTGCAAAAAACCTAAATTAAATTACCGCCACATAGATGTTTATGAAGCATTTAAAAAAACTAAATGGTCCTGCATTATCATCTCATAAAGTATCGGGGAATCGCGACGAGATACCGACGATTTGAATTAATAAAAGCTCCGGACGTGATAGGCGTTAAATACACCATTTTATTCTCGTGCGAAAGCGACCACGAAAAAATAAAACTATATTGCCGGGACAACGAGAATTTGGTAGATTTGGGATAATCAAGGAATAGTTAATGAATTAGGGTATTAATTTGAAGGGAGAAATAAATGATTTAGCACATATAATTAGCAGTAGAGCCGACTTGAGGAATTGGTTCGATCAATAGCATGAAAATGACAATCGGTCGATTGCATAAATTCTATTATAGATTTTACATAACCAGTGCGCTATGAGCAGTGGGATCCAGTAGGGATTCATCCGTTTTTTTTCAAGGAATAGCCATAGAAACAGATGAATCATAGAAAATACATTACGACAATTCAAATCAACTTTTATAAGATTAATAAGTACCTATACAAATTCGGATCTTAGAAGATTGGAAGATTTTAGATGTTTATTGAGGAAGTATCGTTGCTAAAATTCAAAGAGAGCACCGCGAAATGCGCTCGACAACAAATCAGGAACGACGACCGTTCGTTGTCCTAATTGCGCTTTGTGCAAAAAACAAAAAAAAACAAATCTTTTGAGAAAGACGATGTGCGTCCTCTATAAGAAGAGCCGCGGGCGGACCCCTTAAGTACATATTACTCAATTTGGGATAAAAAAACACCCTGATACAAACTTCGTCAGAAAACAAGACACTCGTTTTAGCATAATATACCAAATTGGATTTCATTCACTTCAAATCCTAATTTCATTTTCTATATTCGCGTTTTGTTTAAAGGAATTTCGCTTTAATAATCCCTTGAGAAGTATGTCTCATTTTATCTATTTAGGTGTATAAGTACGCCTCCACGTCCCCTTATTAAATGTCATTCAGTTCCTCGGCGGCGATCCTTCTGATCTTTTATCCTCCCCAGAGAGATAACACGGCAATATCGTTATATCAATTTATTAATAAAGAGGTACATTATAATTTGAACGACTCACCAGTGACTTGAAGATTTGAAGAACCGTAGTATGAACAAGTGAGGTTAGTGGGCGTGTAGGCAACTTATATACTAATTTACCGAGGGTCATATCTGACATTTCTATGTCTAATTACTTAGAATCTATAAAATTGCATCTTTCAGTTGAGTCTTTCGCCATAAGCATTTTTAAATGTATATAAAATTGGCATCATTTGATTTTCTGTGAAAAGTATCATTCTTAATAATTTTGCCAGGTTGATGTCACCGTTTTGGCGACTAAAATTACATTAATGTTTCCTAGAATTTCACATTGCCGTGAGAAAATATAATGCTTTATGAGGGACCTTACAAATCCTTTTTGTTATAATACAAAATGATACACAACATTGAAAAACATCAAAGAATAATAGTCACACAGTTATAACTAAAATACAGAAAATTAATGGTATAATTAAAATTAGAGGTAAAACTCATATTATATAGACATTTTGACAGCAAATATTGCTTAGCCCATTTCCTAAAGTCGATATAATTATTAATTTTGGAATTCTGAAGGGGTAGCCTGGAATGAATACAAGTTTGTTGATGTTCCTTAGTTAGGAAATCACATAACAATCTGAGGATAGCTTCAACTTCAGATGATCATTATGGACTGTCCAAGACATTTTTCACACAATGTGAATCCCTAAGGATTTAGTCGAAGTGGCTTTTTCTAAGTCAAATTTCTCAGATATGACTCCATGTGACTTTCATGTTCCCCAAATTTAAATTACTATTTCTTGTATGAGTTTTGTGTTAATTGATGCCGTGAAACATAATTTTCGGAGGCAGCTGAAGGCCATATCAGAAAATAGCCATAAGAAGGGTTTCAATAAGTGGATTATTCATTAGAATAAGTGTATTTCATCAAATGGGGTATATTTTAAAGGTGACATAATAAATTTAGATGATTAAGTCAACATTTAGTGTTTTATTGAATAATTCAACAGTACATTACAGCCACCCAGTCACTCACGGCCTCCTTTTTCTGGGATTTGCAATTACGGTAGAACCTCATTAATCCGGACTACATTAAATTGACTGATTTCCAAAGCACAAAAAATGCAAAGTTGTAAGTGCTAGTTTTGTGTTGAGATTTTGTTCCATAGAGTAAATTATGGTATGACGTCATCGAACACATCGAAAAGAAAAAACTTCAAATTGCGATTCATCCCACATATTTTCTCAAATCAATGGGTGGAGCTAAGCCCGAACTGTCTTGATTTTGTTGTCCTTTTTTTAAAATAACTCTAGGGTTTAACTACTTCGGCTCATTTCATATGTATTTTTTAAAATCTGGATCAAGGTCCCAACTAGGCCTGATTAATGAGGTTCCTCTGTATATTTTATTTCTCCATATTTCTCTCGATCCAGTCTAGGTATTTGGCGATATCCGTGAAGAGTACGTAGAACCGAAGGTCGCAGATGAACTGAGCCGTGCTGAGACTCAAGGAGACAATCCCTCGGAGAAACCAGACCTCTTCGTCCTCGTACCTCTGGTTAAAGAACATACCGCCTCCACTGTCGCCGTTGCAAACACCAGTCTCTGAAAAAACAGTAATCGGTTAATAGCGAGCAGGGTCAGATTAAAAATAATTAGGTCACCGCTTTAGTTCCGAGATATTGAACCTTGAATTTTTTTATGTGAATATGTGTCATAAATTGGCATGCCAATTTGAAAAGTCAAAAGTGGGCAAGACTTTAAACATTAAAAAATATAGAACAGACGCAATACAGCCAAGTGTTTGTACATTTCAACTTCTATATGTTTTTCGTATTTTTACTTGTTTCCATTTTTTGAGAACTTCATGAAATATTTTAAACAGGCAAACACTGCAAATGGCAGGGGATAGTTGTATAGTACCGGACATCTCGTGGTATTGGACGAATCGATTTTTATCAGTTTACCAACAATTAGATCGGTTTGGCTACGATAGTTAGACGACTCTGTTATCATTTCTCCTATAGTAAATTGCACGTTGTGGTCGGATATCACCGCTTGCTGCGGTCAGACAATTGATAAATTTGGACTGTCTAGGTAATTTTACTCTTTATATATCTTTCTTTCTGCGGAGTTAAATGTGAGTTTTTTTTTTAATTAGTGGTGGAAAACAAAGTTTTACAGTAATTCGCCCATCGGCGTGCAGCGGAAGACTTGATGTCCATATCTTATCAGGATTTCACAGCCGTGTAATATGGGATTTCGCAGTGATGCCGATATTATTTACTATCCATTTTATAACACCTTTCGCATGCAGAGTGCCATCGTTTTCACATTAACACATGCCATTTTACCTCACTCCTAACAGTTGTTGGGAAGGCTCACCAGATATTGGAGAAACTATAGTCAGACCTAGTTAGATGTATTAAGCACTCCTCCCCCCCCCCCATTTCGCGAGGACTAACTGCGAAGCGACCTTGATGAAATTCCCACTTTAAACCGATTAGGATTTTAAAGTGGGACGACATATTGCAACAGAACAACACGCTACATAGGATCGCCGTAAGCATGTGATGACGAATTATGTTCAGCTACAAAGGGGTATATATAATATCTATGGAGGATATACCTAGGTATGGCTAAAATGAGGCACGGTGGGCATGAATAGCTCGGGAGACGTTAGTGAATCTACTGTAATCAGCCCTACGATGTATCGTCTCTTGTTGTAGTTATTCGCTATCGTTCTTCGTTATCGGCTATGTACTGAAATCCGTAGGATGGAAGGACAATTTAGCCGTAACAATTCTCAAAATATCACACAAAATCCGCCCTGCGTTCAATGGATGTATCGCTGCTTAATAAAACTACCCGATTGGTCGAGGCAGTGGCATCCCATAGTGAAAATTTCCAGTCTTTGGAAGTGTATTACGCTGAACATAGGCATGAACGCATGATCTATCACCGCATCACTGTCATTTGATGAAAATCGATTTTCTCTTCGAAATATTTGTGGTCGGGGATCATTTTGGTGATTTAATCAAATCGTATACAAAAAATTGTCATGATTTTTTATATCAGCTGAGAGTGATACAATCTCCATTAATTTGACAGTTTGAAACAGACTTGTAGAGTACCAATGTAGAGTTGAGTTGAGTCATACCATTTTGAATATAGCGATAGAAACATATGCTATGTTTAAACGATTAGCACGGTGCCTATACATCATAGCGCAGAATGTCTTAGTGAGTAAGTACAAACAGAGCTGCCATGGAATTCACCGACCGGAGTCGGGCCTATCATAATACTATTGTTACACTTTTGGGGGGTGAGCGGTGGACTCCGGACTAACGACCGGCTGTGGTAGGTTTAGGGCAGCTGTCTTGCCATATGTGAGCGTATACCTTACCACCCATGACCCATTCACTCGCCCTTCGAAGCCATTGTATTTGAGATGCGGATTATTTCGTTGTATAAAAGAGCACCCTGCGGGCAGCCTCCCCCCTGACTCCCATATTTGGTTGCAGATTCGAGGTCGCTTGCGCGGTCCTCTACCTCAAGCGAGCGGCATTCCTTACTGGAATATCGCGTATACGGGGCGTCTTTTACTCGGCATCTCACCCGAGATCGGGTGGCCCACCTATCGTTTCTAAGGATAGGCAGCTTGAGGTACCTACTTACCCCTGCTTTTTTAAGAGTCATACATTTGTAAACTCGTCCAGGTATTAGTCAGTGTCAACACGGCCGGTTTGCCCGCCCCGTGCACCAGCTGTCCAGATCACCCCGAGTTTCCATCCCGGGATCCACCACACAACGGGTTCACCAGGTTGGTCCCTCTTCGGAGAGGCTTTTAGATAGGGGCTGCCTCGCAAGCTGGGCCGACCAAATTGACATATAACGATCATCATAGCCCAGACTACACGGAACTATTATGATCCATTTTTTCCTGGAGAGACCAAGATCCTTAAATAGATGAAATAGAGATTTGGCTGGGAGACCACGAGCGCCTACTTCCACCGCGTGAAGGTGAACAGTGAAGCCATTCCGGCATTTGTCAGATCATGGTATTTATTTAATTTGTACTCGTGGTCTTTTGGGATATTTGATTCCCATGGAACAGTTAATTCTACAATTAGGGCCATCTTCCGAGATAGGGAGTAAAGAGTTATATCTGGACGGAGGGCTGTGCATCAGAGACTTTCAGAGAAATGATACTGTTTAGAGACCGAATCGACCTCCAGAATGCAATCTGAAGCCTTCTCTATTATTGAAAAAGATTTTGTAGTGGAATGTGTTTAGCTTTTAGGGCCATCCCGCCCAAACTGTATTGGTGGTGAGGAGGGTACTGTAAGAACCTTGTTGGCACGGGCTAGGAAAGGCTAATTACCTCGCGAATAACAGCAAGGACTTTGCTATGGCGGTAAGTATAACGTCCTTGATCCAAAGCCGCCTTGCAGCCATCTAAAATATGTGTAGCTGTGCAAGGGGTAGGTATTGCTACAAAGAGGACATGAACTATCTTCTGAATAGCTCCAACGAGCGAGGTTACTGGGGTTTGAAAGTGTATGTTGAAAGGCATTTAGATAAAAATATTGCATTTAGATATTATTGTGGCCATATATCCGTAATTTTGTGTGGGATGGAATGTCCATATGTCGACCTGTCAACCCTTAAAATATTCCGCATCCGAATTAAATCAGTCTGTATATTGTATTACCTTAATATTGACGGTAAACATTAGGAAAGAAGCTATTACGCAGGTATAATTGAATAACGTAACTTCTATATCGACGAGGGACGTCCTCAGTTGAATAAAAGAAAGAACTGTTTTTTCGGACGCCCCGAGTGTTGTTGCGTAGGTATAGGATGTGCAGAATCAGAGTAAGTGAGTTAAAATGAAGAAAAATAAATAAAGGTATAACGATGGTGTTGCTTTAATAATGATTCATTTTGTAAGCCCTGAACTGAAGTCCGCATTAGATTTGGAGCTCAGTAGCTGCGGCTAAATAGCCAAAGCTGCCTTCAAAGGTATATGCGCTCTACCTATAAAGGCAGCTATTTGCCTTGTAATAATTGTCGAGCTATCGCTAATTCGCGACCATTTTATGAGGGAGGATAAGTAAGTTGGGGTTTTGCTTCGTATTAACCATTTTAGCGTGAGTTTAGCGAAGTGAGATTGTCTACGGTAGGACATACCTAATTAGATGGAATTTTTGTATTGAGAAACTTAGCTTCTAGGTTTACAGCCTTTGAATCTTATTTTAGTCCACTTTTCGTTAGTACCGTAGGTATAAGCAGTCGCCATAATCAAGAATTGGTAATATTCTGAGAGTATTGATTAGGAGTATCCTAATAAAAGAATCAAGATAATCACGTATTCGATAAAGAGCCTTTAGACAAGAATAACATTAGTTGCATACGAGTAGTTTTGAGTTTAATATTAGAGTCGAGGTAAGTTGTTCGTCAAAGCGTAATCCAAGGTTAAGAGCGACGACTGCGCGGGGGGATGGCTATTTGATCAATGACAATGTTAGCACTACTTATAGAGTTCTCAAACAGTGAAAAATTAACATTAAAGTGAAAATAAAAATATGTATCTTATAGCAAATTTCTTAACCTTAGTACCATGATGCGAAATTTCAATACATATTTTGATTTTTTTCCGATAAAAATAAATAAAAACTGAAGTCATCACCTTTTTGTGATTTGCATTTTTCTAGGAATCTATAGGAGCAAACAACTTGAAACTATATTGCTAAGATGTACCAAGTAAATGATTAAAATGTGATGATGCAATATTTTGCATTCTTTCTATTTTTTCATTATATTCTTTTAAAAAGCCAAAAATTATATTATTTGTCATGCGCGATCTCAGAAGAATGGTATCTCCAAAAAAGCAATAATAGGTTTTCGGTGTATTGGCTTCCGCTGGTGTTTTACTTGCCGTAAGAATGGTATCTCCGCGCAAGCAATAATAGGCCTTCGGTGTACTGGCTTCCGCCGGTGTTTCGCTTGGCAAATCATTCCACTTGATTTATCCCACGGCGACGCCTTAAATTATCCATATTGTATTAGTAACTAGTAAGTATGTCGAGAGGTATGACTATGACTAGATCGTTATTTGAGAAGCCTTACGTACATATTTTTCTCAGTGTGATGAATATCTTGCTTAGGGTTGCCTTCATTGTCTTGGATATGATTTTATGGAAACCCGGCTGCTACGATGAGTAACCTTATTTTATTGAGTTGGTTTACAATCACTTTTCTAATATTCATAAAATGTGTTTTGAAAACATTATATTCGGCATATTGTGAGATGATAGTCGTAGACAGCTTGCCTCGTTCTACGGCTATCATCTCACACCAATGAAAACATTTTATTGCATATTTTAGCAACAAAAAACTTGGCATGGGGAAAACCGATTGGGATGTCAAACTTCGGGCTACATGTATGTATGTAAAATATATTAGGATGTTCAGGGTAATCTAAACAACTACCTGAACTGAGCACCTAAACCATATGAGATCCATTGTGTTACTTCTGTAATGCCCCCTCAATGAAGAGGAATTACTGTCTGAAAGGGATTCAGATGTTAGGTCAGAGATTAATGGCATGATGTCCCAAACGTTCTACCGCTTTAATTTCACTGAGAAAACAAGCTCTCCAAAAACTATGTGATTAATAGTGACCTGTTCGATGTTACAATAAACGCGATAAAAGGAAAAAATATATATGAAATGCAAATAATTTTTAGGCCATGAAACCGACGTTTTCTTTTAATTTACGCTATTAAATTCACCAGTAGACAAAGGATTAACTCTTTTGTTTAAGCAAACATATTATGCTATATTTTGCAAAGGCAAATCGTCAATATGAATTAATTTGCATATGATGACATGTACATATAATGATTCTGTGCGCCTGATAACGCCCGTTCTACGATTATATCTTAAATAATTTTATCGAAGCAGTTCATGCGCTATCTAATAGATAGCGCTGTTCGTTCTACGCGTTCATTATTTTTTGGTAATAAATTTTGCTCTCGTTCTAGCGCCATCTATATGCACCTTTTGTCAACTGAGTTTTCTGAGCGCCTGATAGCGCCCGGTTGTTGAATGCACAATCCATCCGCATAGAGCTCCAAACATAAAATTCTAAATTAAACACACCTCACCTCCTACAAATGTATAGTCGCCTGATATATACGTTTTAATATTTTGGCAGAGAGGCGGCAGCTCCAAATTTAACTGTCTTGAAATAGAAGAACCGTAGGTCGTGCATACCCCAAAATCGCATGAGCCATAACTATCGATTGGCGACAGATTTTTTTGAAATCGGACGTAGTTTACTCGAGTTATCGTGCGTAGTAACAAAACTTTGCAGGATTGTAAGACTTGCCCCCCTGGGGGGGGGCGAAGTAATAATGTTATTGTAGACATGTTAATAAAATAAGGTTTGTTTGTTAGCTATTGAATCGAGACATCGTAGGTTTGGTCATCTCTTTTTCCAGTGTTCCATTAAATGATATAAAATGTGAAAGTTGCGCGGTCAACAAAACTCTTCTCTCGTCTCTACGCATATTATTTCATTATTCATTTCAGTTGGCGTTTCTATAATCCCACTGTTTTAATTAACCCATTTGGCTGTGCTGGACGCTGAAAGCGATGTCGACTGTCCAGCCTTAAATCCCTTTGTATGCAATATCTATCTGACAAATGCAGATTATCATCCGAATCGGATGCATTAAAACAGTACCTCTGTGAATGTTTTGTCGCGCGGACAAACAGTTATTTGGCTATGTATTTGGGGCGAGAGCCGCCACTGTTTGCGACACACGAAGCGAATTAAAAATGATGTTTATGTAATCATTTTTGATAATCCCAGTTCTAGCTCTGGGGAATATAGTAGCACCTAAATTAAATTATTTGGATCTTTCATTTGACTATAATGATTAGAAGTGACGGAGGTCGTTTCAGTAGATTAGTTTCAAGATTTCTTCCTAATTGTTATAATTACATTGCTTTCGACAAGAGCTACAAAATAATGATTAATTTTACGATACAACTACGATAAAAGACGAGCTACAAGAAAATAAATATTGCCAAAAAAGTTGTCACTGTGGACCATTCGATTGTGGTCCACTCGACTATAGTGCCGGTGCAGTATACAGAGAGTAGTTTATCTTAGAACAAAATTGAAACCGAAGCGAGTCGTAAGGGCTACTACAAATCGTCATACGATTACTAGACAATAAGAAGTCTCAAAATTTCGTCATATGGCTGCCACACCCCTAAAAAGAAGTAAAAAACACAGCGCAGGCACGTTCCCTCGCCAGAACCTTGAGCCTCGTAATGGCAAACACAGGCGTGTGTCGTTACGTACCCCTCTGTTCCCTTCCCTTGCAACCTATCCTCACCGTGCCTTGGCACCCGCGAGTGCGCCTACTGTTCTGTATACATATACTGTGGTGCCGGAGATGATTTGATGTCTGAAGACATATAAGTATGAGAAAACAATTCAAATAATATTTATTAATAAAGCGTTTTAGGTTATTTAGCGCCTTAGCCCATCCACTTACCTCGTACGGACAAATTGGCTGGGGTAGTGCGGCTAGAGGGCACGTGGACCCGCTAATTAAATCCCAAATGGGCAATCGGTCAAACATAAGTAGATTTATTACTGTGGAAGTAGCGGAGAGGGAGGGTAGCGGTTCCCTGTAATTTTCGAAATTCGATCTATTTCATGGGCGCCTCAGGCGCGCTACAACCAACTA